>JASPKP010006034.1:0-2500 GCA_030674155.1 Stramonita haemastoma | reverse complement strand
TCCTGATTGGTGCCTGCTTGTGCCGCCCCTGGGCCGCCACCAGGAAACTGCTGCACGACACCTGGACAACCAAAACACAACTCTCTGTCACCTGTGCAATACTCGTGGCCTCCCCCCCCCCCCCCCCCCCCCCCCCCCCCCCCCCCCACAGCTGTCCAGTACCCCCCCCCCACTTTCAGCTCCTCTCACGAGCTAATTATCCCCTCCCGTCCCAGCCCAGCTGGTGCTTATTTATAGCAGGAGCCGACCACACTTGGACCAGGTAAAAGGGAGGAGCACGCTAAATTTAGCACTCTTGACTAGGCCTTACTGAGTGATGTTGGATTAGTGCACTGTTGCCCCTCCCCTTCTGATCCCCCGCCCCCTTCTCTCTGGATCAGCACTACCTCTGACTTTCCCTAGGCAGCTGAATTGGAGCACACTGCACTGTCATGCTGTTGAAATAATGTCTCAGCTGTAAAACATTGTTCAGCAAAGTCCCACTGAACAAATGTTTCAGCAATGAAATCAATATCCATTGCAAAATGTTGTCCAGACATTTGTCCTCTGAACACATGGACCAAAATAAAAATTCTCAGCTATGAAATAAGGTAAAGGTACAGGTGTCCCATAACCTGTGTGGAAAGTAGGGGGAGCGAGACATCAGAGACCTCAGCTTCTCTAGGGGCCAGCATGTTGAGGGCGGGCTCCCATCTCCTCTCCATCACTGTTTTACCTTCCCTGACCCTAATGAGGGCAGGTACCCATTTACAGCTGGGTGAACTGGGGGACTGTACTGAAGCCAAGGCGTGCAAACAGTCACCCATCCAATTGGCAACCACGCTCGATGCTGCTTAACATTGGCTGGGTCAAAGCGAGCGCTCCGACCACTGAGCTATCCCGTCCCCTATGAAATACTGTCCAGAAAAGTCCTATGAACTACTGCACAATTGCTGGTGTAGGAATACTTCATTATCACCTTACAATATTGCCTGACAAAGTCCACTCAACGCTAGTTCAGCATTACATATTATCACTAGTCATGAACTTATGTCCAGCAAGGTGCATTGACATACTGCATGATACGTGTATATCGACACTTTTTTTTTAACAATAAATAAATGCCCAGCTTAAGACCATTTCATACGCAAGCAAAATGAAGTGAGTGAATGCACTGCTATAATTTTGATTTGAGCAGTTATTTCCACAGCACTTTCCTTCATAACTATTATCAACCATGCACATCGCACACTTACATTCTATACACACCTGTCCTTAAACATACACATGGACATACATACACACTAGCACTTGTACACATGGACACCCCACACACAAACCACACAAACAAACACCACCACACACACAAACACACACACATCACAAACACACACATCTACAAAATATCTACAAAGACACACACCTACAAACAACACACACACAACACACACCCACCAACACACCCCACACACACACACACACAACCACACACACACCCCTATCAAACTCCGGGCACTGAGGAAAAGGAAAAGCACGAGCAAACACACACAACAGTGACTAAAAGAAACTGACCGATGACAAGACTGACAACTCAAACTCACAGCTTAAAAACAAAATAAATAATAATAAAAAATAAAAAAATAAATAAAAATAAATAAATATTTTAAAATATTTTTTTAAAAAATTTTAAATAACCAACTCAACTCACAGCTTTTTCCGGGGTCACTGCCGATGAAGGCGAAGAGCTGTCGATGAGGGTGATGTAGGCAGGCTTGTCGCACCCTCGTCCTCTATCAGGTCCTGCAGCACCGACATCTCTTCCTCTTCTCTGTTAGTCGGTACCTGTAACCAACCACCAGTTTCAATCCTGCCAGTGTGGTGATGTGAAAGTAAATCTTCACTTTTTCAATCCTAAAGGTAAAGGTGTCCCATAACCTGTGTGATCGTAGGGGAGCGAGGCATCAGAGACCTCAGCTTCTCTAGGGGCCAGCATGTTGAGGGCAGCGCCCATCTCCTCTCCCCTCGCTGCTTTACCTTCCCTGACCCTAAAGAGGGCAGGTACCCATTGACAGCTGGGTGAACGGGGAGAACTGTATTGTAGCCAAGGCGCGCAAATGGTCACCCCTCCCATTGGTAAACCATGTTTAACATTGCTTAACTCGACTGGGGGAAAGCGAGTGCTCTGACCACTGAGCTATCCCGTCCCTTTCAAACCTACTAATGGTTTAAAAAAATAATAATAAAGCTTGTTACAAAGGCAGTATACACAGACACACAAAATATAACATTACATAAAAAAAGGTAACGGTTGTCCCATAGCTTCTGGAATCATTGGGAAGAAAAACGTCAAGAGACCCTCAGCTTCTCTTGAGGCCAGCATCTTGAGGGTGGTCTCATATCCTCTCCTTCCCTGCTTTACCACACCTGTCCCTAAAGAATGCAGGTACTGATTTACTCCTGGGTGAACTGTACTGAAACTAAGACCTATGACTGGTCACTGTTCCGATAGCAAATTTCGCTT
>JASPKP010000603.1:15000-40722 GCA_030674155.1 Stramonita haemastoma | reverse complement strand
TATGCCATACTTATGGCACTGATTGCTATGAATAACAGTAATTTTGCATTCTTTCACATCATTCTTCGTGTTGACTCAAAGTCTGTGCTATATAGCTTACAGGACTGGAGCTCAAAAGTAAGTACATATTTATTCTTTGAAATAAAATATTTGTTACATTGTATCATAGAAACAGGTATCAGAATAGAGTTTTTGCTAGATTCCTTCTCACTGCGGGATATACTGGAATGAAATAGCAGATAGTCTTGCAAAACAAGGTGCAAAAAGAGATTTCCCAGATCATAAGATTATACTTATTATTGAGGAAAAAGTAGTGAGGAAAGACAAGTGCAGGTATCAACTTCTCAAACATTTTGAAAATGACTTATCAAAGATTCAAATTGAAAAACATTGAAATGAAAATAAATTCTAGGGAATAATGTCTTTCAGTGGCAGCATAGTAGGCACTTCTGAGTAAGGACCATGCCCTTGGCCTGACCTGACTCGAGTTTCGGCTCCTGGATGAGCCCTCATCAGAGGTCCCGGCGGTGATTGAAACATCACCTGCTGTGGTACCTTACAGCAAGACACATTTCAGAATTTAAAAGTGTCAATTGCATTCGAAGGAATATTTGATAATTCCTGTGGCCTTTTGAAGCTGCCCTCAAAAGACGATGATAAAAAGAGAAAGAAAATATGCTTAGAATATATGTTGGGAAAAAAATAAATAGACAAAATAAGCTCCTAGTGAATTTTTGTGCCTTAAGTTTGGGATATTATACTTATTATTGGAAAATCATGTACATAAAAATATCTTTAATGGGAAATTAGAAATACTACACTACCCAAGACATAATTATTTCTAGCATCGTTTATAAGTGGCGATTAAATTCTTGGAAGATCAAAGTTTCCTAAAAATATGACTTGCTCCTGCTCAGAGCCACAATCTTGTGAATATTCACTTTTTCAATGTTCAGTTTTAAATTCAGTTTACAAAGAGTATGACACTGAAATACAAAGGAAATCACTTGACATAGTTTCGCGAAAACTGTTTCTTACGAAGTCTTCTGTAAATATTCCATGGTATGGTTTTGGTTTATTTGTTTGTTTAGTCTAATATCATCAATTGTGAATAGACTTCAAATTAAACTTCAACAATAGCAACATTTTATTGGTGTTGTGTGTATGTGCATTTGTTTCAAGAGTAGCTTTTTTTTACATAATTTTTCCAGGGACTGCTCCATCGCTGCCGTGGGTTCTTTTCTGCGTGCTGAATGTGGGACTTGTGTATGATGACATCTTAGTTTACTTTTCATTACAAACACTTGTGCATCAATGTGCTGTCAATGAAAGGTGGGGAAGTTTAGCTTTAAACGCAAAAAAAGAAGTTTGGCTTTTAACGCAAACAAAATCAACCATCTTTGCCTAAAATCCCTCTTTAGTGGATAGATGTTAAAACGAAGACACACACAACACCAACCTAACAAACAGAAGACACCCCCCCCCTTCCCAAAAAACAAAGAGAAAAAAACACAAAACAACACAAACAACAAAAAACCCTAAACAAACCCATTTTTAAGAAAAAAAAAGTTTCGTTTAGTATCCATATTCTTCAGGATTACGCTATTTCAGTTTCCATTGACACATTTCACCAGAATAACCTGAATATCTGTGATGCTGAACAACTAAGATTTCATGGACTATGGAGATTGCTAGGTTAATTGGAAGAGATAATTTTGTATGGAATGTTTTAACATGTCATGTTCTTTTCTTGATGACGCATGCACTGGCGCCACATTTAGCTGCTGTGAGGGTAAACACACGTCTTTAATATCATCAAAAACATCCCATATTCCTAATATTCCTGTGGGATTTTTTAATGTACAATGGCATTTTTACAAATAATAAGAACACATTGGTTGTCCTCTGTGTGTGTATGTGTGTGCGCGCGGCTGCGTGCGCGCGCGCGCGGGGTGTGTGTGTGTGTGTGTGTGTGTGTGTGTGTGTGTATGCATACGAGCACACAATGTGATGAATGTATAGCAACTAGTGTTTTCGACTATTGTGGGAGGCTGGTGAATCATAAAGGGAGTGGGGGAGGGGGTTGAGTAGGTGGGCTAAGGTGAAACAGTGTGGTGTGGTTGCCCATATATGCTGGTGTTTTTGTCCAGTCATTGTATAATGGTGGATGCATTCTATTTGTAATCGCTTAGAGCTTTCATTAGAGAGATTGGGCACTCAAAATATCCATACTTTTTGTTTATAGTGATATTCAAGAATGAATACACCAGAGAGATAACTTCCATATGTATTTTTCAGGAGTAAAGACACCAGACAGATAACTTCCATTTTTATTTTTTCAGGAGTGAAGACACCAGAGATATAACATTCATCTTTATTTTTCAGGAGTGAAGACACCAGAGAAATAATTTCCATCTTTATTTTTCAGGAGTCAAGACACCAGAGAGATAACTTCCATTTTTATTTTTCAGGATTGAAGACACCAGAGAGATAACTTCCATCTTTATTTTTCAAAAGTCATGACACCAGAGAGATAACCTCCACCTATGCTGATTTTTTTCGGGGTCAAGGCACGAGACAAACAACTTACATCTAACCAGCCGCCATGGTGCAGGGGTTAGCGCCTTGGATTCCGGACTGGAAGGTCGCGGGTTCGAATCCCATAAGTCATAGGGATTTTTTCGGGCTCCGGCCGGCTCCTACCCAGAGTGAGTGTGCTGTGGGCTCAGTGGGGAGACTGGGACCACACAGTCGAGCTTCATCCACTTTACGGATGCGAATTTGAGAGCGTTGCTCAAATTACCTGACCAACACTGCAGGTGTCTGTATCTCTCGGGCCTGGTTGACGCCGGGATATATTATGACAGTAAGCGTAGAGAACAACCCTGCCAAGTAGTCTCAAAGCGGATGCACCTCCACAGCAGCATCATTACATCATCCTCATTGATCATCATGCAATAATAAAAGCTGCCTCTGATTCGGTGGCCTCCGTTGCTCTGATCTCATGGTGACCTCAGATTCGGTTTCCCCATACGCTTCTGTGCCTGTGGTGAATTTGTGTCAAAGCCTTTGGGGTTGGAGGTTTGCTGGGAGGCGGTCGTTGGAGGGACGTTGTAGTGGTCGCCACCTTGGGTGGGTTGCTCACTCAGTCTGGCTCCGCGACTGAGCTAATACTGTCGTTAGTAGGGGGCTTAGTAGGTGGTGTCCTGCGTATGTTATCTCAGAACAGGCACCACTGAACACCACCAAAGTGACCCAGCAGAAGTGCAGGGCCCTCTGGCTGGTGGCCCCGCGGCAGCCTAATATTGATGGACTCCCTGTGGATTCCCGACCCCGGGGGTGAGACACAACGAATCTGGGTATGGCTGTGGCGGGGATATTGAAATGAGCGGCGTGGGAACAGCAGTACGGGAGCGTCACCGAAGACGAGGCAGCAAAAAAAAACAACAACAACAACAACAACAACTTACATCTACATTGTTAGTCCTTCCGATGAGATTATAAACCCAGGTCCCATGTGTGAATGCACGCAGAACATCGTGCACACATGTTGGAAGAGTAGGCCATTGTGTGCCTTTGGGAACAGATGACGAAATTTACAAAACTGCATACATACAGGGATTGGAGGTAAAAAATAAAAGTACACGAGTGCGTATTCCATTATCCTCGAAATAAAAGAGTACATAAATGTATAAATAGATGAATAAATAAATATCTTTCAGGAATCAAGGCAGGACGGACGTGCAGTAGCAGCACTCTCTGTCAGCTTGGAACATTTTGCGATTCTTCAGACATGATATGCAGTGAGTGACGTTGCTTACCTTGAGATCACGTAGACTAATACCACTGTGGCCTACATCCTCAATAAGTTTTCGGTCTTTTGGCACCCTACTGATCCCAACAGTGTTCATTCAATAGGTCATAGTACATGACTGTATTTGAACCAACACACCAGCATCACCATTCATATATATCCTTTAACTTTTGGAGGGAAGGGTTTTCTCTGGGCACTCACTATCTAAGGAACAACTCTGTTGTCGGCTTGTGCATGTTTATTACTGCATGAATGGATGGATACCTCCTCCCCTGTTACTTCTCTCCACACCACTTTTTGCCTTTGTTGCACACCTACTTGTCCATGCAACATTTACATGCACACATATACACATGCCCACACGCGTAACACACACACACACACACACACACACACACACACACACACACACACACACACACCACACACACACACACACACACACCACACACACACACACACGTACCCGCACATGCATGCATGCATGCAGGCAGGTGGGCAGGCAGGTGGGCAGGCAGGCAGGCAGGTACACAAACACACATACAGAGGCTCTCACACACACACACACACACACACACACACACACACACACACACACACACACACACACACACACACACACACACACACAGGGGGGACGGGATAGCCTACTGGTCAGAACATTGCGCTGGCAATTTGACGACCCGAGTTCGATTCCCGGTGGAGGGGATTTTTCCTCTAGAGTTAACCATCAATGCTGACTCCGCTCTCCCCAAAAGTCTTTCGGATGAGACTGTAAACCGAGGTCCCGTATGCAAACTCACGCAGAACATCTTAAATCCTGTTCCGCTTTTTGTAAGAGAAGGGCATTGTGTGCAGGTGGGAACAGCTGACAATATCTACACAACTGTATACACACAGGGACTGGATGAAAAAAACACATGAGTGCTTATCCCATTACCTTCGATATAAAAGAATAAAAAAAATAAATAAACAGAGGCTTACACACACACACAGGCACACACACTACACCACAGGCACACACACACACACACACACACACACACACACACCACAGAGGCTTACACACACACACACACACACACCACACACACAGACGCAGAGGGAAAGCAAGTGCTGGTAAGCAGGTACATTTCACAGTAACAGATGATTTTGTATCATTCACCCCCTACCCCAGTGTTCAGTTCATTTATGGTAGCTTTAGAGGCAAATTGCAACGATGTACTCCCCTCTCTAAGGTAGTTTTTTTTAATTCATTTTTAAGTAAAAGCTTCTAAAGCTTCGTGCAGATATTTATGATCTTTAGGTTTGCCCCCAACACATGAGCTTTTGCCATCAAAGAGCCATCATCTGAGGTCTTCTCAGTGAATTATTTCACTGTACCTGGTACTTCAGGAGAAATTACCATTTATCTATCTAACAGGCTATTTATCTATCGAATTAACAATCTAATATATATATATATATATATATATATATATATATATATATATATATACATACACACACACATATCAGGGTGGACATCTGTATTCTCCCATCTCTGCACAACATCTCGGGTTGGTACGGATAGCCACTTACGATGTGACCTCTAAAAAGAGGTGACATAAATTCTACCTTTCATCATGAGGCTGAAATGTATGCAATGGAGGGTTTTCGACCACCACCCAAGGAAAAGAGCACCATACAATTTGCAGGTGTTTCCCGGTTTAGTAACACAACACTGTGACAGGGCTCTGAGCACATGGGAGGTAATCTACTTACCACCCTATCATATATATATATATATATATATGTATATATATATATATATATATATATATATAATATATATATATATAATATATATATATATATATATATATATATATATATATATATATATATATATATGTGTGTGTGTGTGTGTGTGTGTGTGTGTGTGTGTGTGTGTGTGTGTGTGTGTGTGTGTGTGTGTTGTCGAGAGAGAGAGAGAGAGAGAGAGAGAGAGAGAGAGAGAGAGAGAGAGAGAGAGAGAGAGAGAGAGAGAGAGAGAGAGAGAGACAGAGAGAGACAGAGAGAGACAGAGAGAGAGAGGGGAGGGGTTGGTTTTAATACAATCTAAATATGAGGCTAGGCATAGAGTATCGGTATACGTTTCGAAGTGTGCACTTGCGCATGCATGTGTATGTATGCATGGGTGCATGGGTTTGTGTGTGTGTGTGCTCATGGAAGTATGTGCATGTGTATGTGTATGTGTGCAGAGATCAAAATTGGCAGTAACTGCCCAGGGGACTTCTGTGCAGAGGGAGGAACATGTGATGCATTTCATAAATGCCGTGAGTAAACACACTTACCCCTATTGTTTCACATCAGTTTTTATTTTGAGGATATTGGAATAAGCACCCATGGGCTTTTTTTTTACATCCAGTCCCTGTGAGTATGCAATTGTGTAAATGTTACCATCTGTTCTCTCTGAAACACAATGGCCTGCTCTTCTGAAAAGTGGAATTGGTTTTAATGTGTGCGCTTTATGTTTTGTTCTCTCACTCTCTCCTTCTACCTCTTTCTCTCGCCCTCCTTCTCTCTCTCTCTCTCCCTCTCTCCTCCCTCCCCCCCCCCCCTCTCTCTCTCTCATCTCTCTCTCTCTCTCTCTCTCTCTCGTTTCAATACACAATACTAACACCACAACTAAAGATAGAGGAAAGCATGCTGTAAATCATTACGCGATGATTGTATATTCATACCCGTGTTCAGTTTTTCTTAAGGCAAATTGACGTTACTCTTTAAGGTAGTTTTTTTTTTCATTTTAAGAAAAGTTCTAAACTTCGTGCAATATTTATGATTTAGTGTTCCCCAACCTGACCATTTTGCCATCAAAGAGCCTCTCTGGGTCTTCTCAAGTAATTATTTCACTGTACCTGTATTCAGAAATTCCATTTATTATCTCCAGCTATACCTATCACATTACACAATATTATATAATCAATATACTATTCATATTACAATCAAGTTATGTATACATACTATAACATATAGGTGGAATCTGTATTCCTCCCATCATCTCACAACATCTCGGGTTGTACGGATGCCATTTACATTGACTTAAAAAATGGTGACTAATTCTACCTTTCATCATGAGGTGAAATGTCATATGGAGGTTTCGCCAACACCAAGAAAAGCACC
Source organism: Stramonita haemastoma (assembly GCA_030674155.1). NCBI lineage: Eukaryota > Metazoa > Mollusca > Gastropoda > Neogastropoda > Muricidae > Stramonita > Stramonita haemastoma. The sequence continues at coordinate 33,743 of JASPKP010000603.1, read as the reverse complement.
AATAAATTCTCTAGGTGTTCTCGATTTAGTAACCCAGACACTCTAGCACATGAGGTAATCTAGTTCACCTATGATATATATAGATTATAAGACTTTTAAAATTATTTTAATATTGTATATAATATCAATAAAACACTTTCTATCTATCTCTTAATAAATTATATAAAATATGAAGCTAAATTTATTTAAGTGGTGGTGGGTTGTTTGTGTTTGATTGTTAAAAGCAAGAGAGAGAGGAGAGTGGAAGAGATGGTTAGGTAGAATTGGAGAAAATGGAGCAACAGGATAGAAAGAGTGGTTGGTAATTCTAATTGACTAGGATTAGAAAGTAACGTTTCGAAGTGTGCATGCGCATGAATGTGTATTATGCCATGGGTGCATGGGTTGTGTTGTGTTGCATCATGGAAATTGCATGGATGTGTATGTGTGCAAGATCAAAATTGGCAGTATCTGCCCAGGACTTCTGAGAGAGAGAGCAGAACAGTTGTGCATTTAAAATGCCAGTGAAGTAAACACATTACCTATTGTTTCAATCATTTTTTATTGAGGATATTGAATAAGCACCCATGGCTTTTTTTACATCATCCATGTATTTGCTATTGTGTATTTACCACGTTCTTTTCTGAAACACAGGGCCTGCTCTTCTGAAAATGGAATTGGTTTAATGTTGGCCTTATGTTGTCTCTCATCTCTCCTCTACCTCTTCTCTCCCTCCTCTTCTCTCTTCTCTCCTCCTCTCTCTCTCTCTCTCTCCTCTCTCTCTCTTCCTCTCTCTCTCTCTCTCCCCCTCTCTCTCTCTCTCTCTCTCTCTCTCTCCCCTCTCCCCTCTCTCTCTCTCTCTCTCTCTCTCTCTCTTGGCTTATGGTAACTGTTCTAAAAGTACAATAGAATATGAAGGATTTCAGCTATTAGATTACCCTGCACTTGGTATTGACTGCTTGTGTTGACATTGTCAGGTATAACTCTATTACCAAGTTTGGTCCCAGTAGGACTTTGAGTTGTGTTTTGTTCTCTAACTTTGAACTGAGATTTGTTTGAATTGTTGGTCTAAATTACACTTTTTGTATGATTTTGGAATATGCATTTTCAGGTGCATAGTTCTGGGTAAATGCCAAGGTATAATTATGGCAAATTCTTATCAACGGTTATGTGTAGTTATATTTCATTTTCTTCACTTTTTTTCTTCCCTTTCAATTGTATTGTGGCCAAAGGCCGAAGTACAATAAATGATTCCAGTGTTCAGTGTTCAGTGTTCAGTTCTCTTCTCTCTCTCTCTCTCTCTCTCTCTCTCTCTTCTCTCTCTCTCTCTCTCTCTCTCTCTCTCTCTCTCTCTCTCTCTCTCTCTCTCTCTTCTCTCTCAGTCCTTCTTCCTCTCAGGACGTGTTTTTGTCAGCTGTGCAAATGATGGTGGTTTCTACTGTGTTAGTGTCCACCCATCTTTTCAAGATTTTACCTGTGCATGCATGAATGTGCAATGATTGCAATGCTGTTGATGAATTAGTTATAAAGCCAGGTATGGACTCTTAATTAATAACTAATTATTTATATGGGATATTGAAGGACTATGTGACAGTGATATTTGTTCACTTGCTCTGCATTGTTTAACATTATAAACGTTCCTTTTGCACGTGCCTTGGTGTGTTGATTACAAACAGTTGTTTTGCACGTGCATTGGTGTGTCGATGTGTTAGGTGTGCTGGAATGTTGTCAGCCTGCTTACACAGTGTGGGCATGTGATAAAAATGACTTAACTCCCCTGTCTCCCAATCGTGTGTGTGTTATGTTGACGGTTGCTAGGCAGTGAGCGCTGGGTATAGCGTGCACTATGGGTCGCTGTTAGCTCCCTTGCCTATCCCACGTCGGAGTCGACTGGCACATTGAACGATGACTTTGTACCGCAACCTGTCAAAAGAAAGGTGTTTATGTTGGCATGTGCAATGTCTGATAACTCAAACGTTAAAGAAGGCAAACTGCAACCTACATTGGACTGTCTCCAGAAAAGGTTTTCTTGTGATGCAAAGGAATTGATCTCATGGAGAAACTGTCTTTTTTATCGTTATGCTGCTGTTGATAATGATTGTAATATTATTGAAAAAAATGATTATGATTGTAAAGATGATCTTCTGTCTCTCCCACTGTGGATCAAGGAACCGGTACCCGACCACCTGGCCAAGTCCGTCCTCTCTTCCACAATGAATTGAAATGTGTGACTTTGTCCCTGTACTTCACTCAGCAGGGAACAGGAACCCTTCTTTGCCAGGGTGTGGACTGTGAAAAATGGCCCAAGTATGAATGTAAAGTGTTGAAAGACATTGTTATGGAATGTTGTACTCATGATGATTCACATACACTACAACAAACATTACTAACACTTCCTCTGACTTTTCTTACTGATGTCAAAGTCAAGTCAAGTCAAGTCAAACTTTTATTTCCAGATGGTACATTAGAGTAAGCAGTCCAATTGCTTTTTTTCATCAAGCCATCCATCTAAAAAATATTTAAAAAAATAAAAAAAAAAAGGAAAAAAAAAGAGAGAATAATCATATTTGAACAAGGAAAAACTTAAAGAAGATATGTGGTACAAATGAAAAGATTAAAAATGAACTTGAAAAATATGCACACCAAAAGAAGAAACTACACACACACACACACACACACACCACACACACACACACACCACACACACACACACACATATATATATATATATATATATATATTATATATATATATATATATATATATATATATATATATATATATATAATCACAAGGAAAATAATGCATGGTTCCTTAAAAATCGTTTTACACACACACATACAAACCTATATCAATTCCCTCCTCCAAAACAAGTACGGTGCATACAAAGAAAAACAATACATTACAAAGCAATGGATTCAAAGCAGAAAGGAAAGACAATCACATTAATTGCCATCCTTTTTCTCAGTCCTTCACTCCTAAACACTTGTGTTTATAGATTTACACAAAACATGTCAGCGTTCTAACAAATAAGTGCATTCAGGTACATAAAAAAATCGCAACTAACTTGAGCACCAGCTCATCAATTGTATAATTAAAAAATCAATCAATAATTTTTTTTAATTAAAAAAAATAAATAATTAAATAAAAATATATATAAAAACAAACAAACAAACAAACAACAAAATAATTATTAAAAAAAAAAACCCAAACAACAAAAAATAATCCCACAAAAGGCACATACAAGAAAAAAAAAAGAAAAAAAAGCAACATTTCCTATAACTAAATGTCTCATGTACTGTATCAACACACACACACCACACACACACACACACACACACACACACACACACACACACACACACACACACAACACACACACACACAGAACAAACATCCAAACCAAAGAGAAATCAAACAGATAAAATCAGGCAACCCCCCCCCCCCCTATAAAATGTTAAAGCATAACCAAACAACATCAGCATCAACAACAACAATAACCACACACCAACTCACTCACATACACACACACACAACACACAACACACACACACACACACACACACACACACACACACCACACACACACACACACACACACACACCACAGAGTAAAATCAACCATCAAGGTATTAAAATCTTATCAAGTCATCAGCAGATCAGTATCCCATTAAAAGTAACATCAAGAGATGAATATAAATGACCATATAAACTGTGGTCATACCATATTTATAATGATAATAATGACTATCAGTGATACATTCATCTCTCTGTCCCTCGCACACATGCTACATGTAACATTTTTAATTCAGTTGTAACACTAGGCCACAATACAAGTACGTTGGAATGAAACAGTAAAGAGTGATGTTATATCACAAGCAAATGTACACGTTTACAAGTCTTGTTCTATACACTTATCTATGAAATATTTTTTAGATGTGCTTTAAAATTGTCTTTGTTTTTGATACATTTCAAATATTTTGGTAGCTTATTCCATAGGTCGCTACCTGAACATAGTAGGCTTGATTTATATAGATTATTTCTGGGTCTTGGAAATGTTAGCAAATGGTTGTGTCTGTGTTGATTGATTTTGAAAGTATTGGTAATCTTGGGAGGTGCAGTTTGGTTAACAACTTTTTGCATAAACATGGCTTTATTGAAGGAAAGTCTGTTTCGAAAAGTCAGGACGTTTATTTTCTTATAATCCTCAACTGTCAGGGTACTTGATTTTAACAGGACAAGTTTTACTGCTCTTTATATAAACGATGAATGAATTTCAAGTTCGTTTCACTACAGGAATCCCATATAGTTGATGCATAGTCAATAATAGGTAGAATATGACAACAAAAAAACAGTTTTCGAGAGTGATGATTCAAAAAGTGTTTGATTTTCGATAATTGACGTAACCTGTGAGCAATGCGCTTTCCTAGTGACACAATGTGATCAGTCCAAGTCATATTTTTGTCAATGGTGACACCTAAAAGTTTATGAGAGTCAACTTCTTCAATTATTCTGCTATCAAGTAACAGAGGTAGGAACTTATCTCTCTTTTTTTTGTCTTTTCTGTCTTGCTGATACATACATGCACTTTGTTTTTTGTGCATTTAAGGACATATGGTTTAACTGAGTCCAAGTAATCAATTTGTCAATGCTAAATTGAAGCTTGCGATATAAGCTGCAAGGGTCTGAATCACTACAAAGTAGAGTGGTATTGTCAGCAAACATTTCACAGCTACATTGAATAAAACAGGGTAAGTCATTTACAAAGATTGAAAACAAGAGAGGTCCAAATACTGAGCCTTGTGGTACCCCATAGCTAATAGGTAGTAGTGCTGATGTTTGATTATTAACAGTTACGAGCTGTTGCCTATTTGACAGAAAACTTTTTAGAAGCTGAATAATTTCAGGTGTCAGTTTGTACATTTCTAATTTGCGTAATAACAGAGAATGATGTCGGTAGCAGTGTACTTTGTCTGCTCCCTTGCATGACCACATGTCAGATGTTTCTCCTCCCCCTTCTGCTACAGCAGAGGAGTCTCTGCATGACAATGTTATATTGGAATTCATGTTAGACATCTCTCTTATGACACCCTTCACCAAAATGAAGTCAGACAACCTAGCCCCACTGATAATCAGGATGATGGTTATGACAATAACAAACATTCTGAACCAACTGTTAGTCCTAACATGTCTTCTCCTAGTGTTAGAACCCCACACAATGCAAAAAGCGTGAAGCAAACACCCAAACTGCTGAAACAGTCCAGACGTCTTCGAAGACGAACTTTGTGTCCTTCACAACATGCAAACAAAACACTGACTGACAAACTGCAGACTATTGAAGATACACTGGACTTCATTCTTACCAGACACACAAATCAAGAGGTCGAATTTTCTTCTATTCTGGAAGACTGTAAATATTCTATAAAAAATGATCTCAAACATCACATTGACCTCAAGGTTAAAACAGTTCTTTCTGCTATTGATGATTTACAGACCAGTGTGGCTAAATGTGATGCAGCAGTTAACAGTCTTTTCAAGGAAAATCACTCACTAAAAACATGTCTAGGGACAGTGCACTCTGAGTTGAGGCACCTCAACAAAAAATCACCCCTCAGTAAAAGTGTATGCACACAGTGTGACCTGCCTGCCACACCTGTAACTGACAAAGTTGTGTGCAGTAAAGATACTGAGGAACAGGCATCTGGTGATCCTTTGCCACCCCTGTCAGCTGTTCCCACAGCAATACAGGACAACCCTGTTGATCACTCTGTGAACAACATTGGGGAGGAGTCTGCACAAGATAACTCCCCACCTCAGAATCCAAGCACAGAGGTTGAAGTAGCCACTATCCCTGTTAAAAACCGATATGGGGTAGTTTCAACTCTTAACCAGGATCAGGAACATAGAAGTCAGACTCCTGGCTCTTCAAACGATAAGCCTGTTGCCTCAAAAGCCAGAAAACAAACCAGTCTTGAACCCAAGCAACTGGTCACAGAAAAGATAGATAACCCGGAACAATTGATGAGGAATGTAACTATTCCTGGTAGCACTTCCTCCATTATCATAGGTGACTCTGTCATTAAGTATATTAATCGAGAAGACTGGAAAGACCAACTAACTCAGTATTTAAAGTCTCCATTAAAGGTCTAACCCTCTCCAATCTGATTCAGTGGCTCAGAGATATGGCACCACAGGTCCAAGTCAGCACAGTTATTGTGCATGTGGGTGTGAACGACTGCTCTAGTGGTCCCATCGCAACCCATATTTGAAGGAAAGCCATCTCTTTATGTAAGAACTGTTTTTCCAGAGCCTGTATCACCTTCAGCTCTGTACTTCCAGCTCGTGGAAGGCACCAACTGAACAATTCTATCATACCATCAAATATAAACCTACATGAAGCCTGTACCAGTATGCATGTTGATATGCTCGATCATTACCAAACTTTCATCACCCCTAATGGTGCCCCACGTCAAGCCCTTTATAATGATGCCATTACAAAGGTACAGCTCGACTTGCAGTCAGCTTTAAACAGTTTCTTCCCCAGCCACATGCACGAACCTTTGCATCCAGTAAAAGTGATAACTCTCCTGGAGAGCAAGCTGGTGAGCCTCCTAGTCATCGTGTTGTTTCCAACACAAGAGAGGCAAAGCAATCATCTCAACGTTGGCTTGGGGGTGAACCTAGATTAACAGGTGCCTCCAGGAACCCAGGTGTTCCACCTATGTCATCAGTACGTGATTTCCCCCCTCTGCCCTCCCGGAACAGCCCTTCTCTGGTTGGGGATAGGATGGATCACCGTGTTTAGGATCCGTCCTCTGTGTCCCGACCACAGATTTAGTCAGAGGAATGTCCAGGGGACATATCTGCAGGTACTGAAAGCTGCAGACCACACTTTGACAGAGGCATGCCCCCTCCTCATGCTCACTCTGCTGTTCCCCCACAACTACCCGCTCTTCCAACTTATCCTACTGCCTACCACCCAGACTCCCCCTGCCTTATTCTTATCCCCCTTACAGTTTCCCTGTTAGAGACTTTGCCCCTAAACAGGCACATTTTTCATCTCACCCTGTAGCTCCAAGTTTTTATCCTCAGCACTTCTTCTTTCAGGGATAGCCTGAGGGTTTGTTTATGCAACATGTATTATGTAGAAGTGCTTTGTAATTTGTTAATAAAGATTAAACAAGTTCTTTAAACATGCTTATATTCAAAATGAAAAAAAACTGGGAAAATACTTATGAAATGTGTTTTTTTTCTGATTCAAAGGGCTCCTGTAATGGTTTTTTTTATTTGGTACTTTGTGGTTTTCTTATATGTCGGTATTGTAGAGGTCAGGAAGGTAATGATATGGGCCAAGCTGGTACTCGGACAAGGGACTTTATCGATTTGGTTTGAAAATCATCAGGGCAGGCAAGAGTATTCTCCCTTGGCAGAGTAGGTGGATATTTTCTAATATTAATACTAGACAGCCAATGCTATTTTTGGACTGGCTAGGGTCTGTGGCTTGATTTGTATTCACTCTGAGGTTGTGCTTGCATTTGCTTTCTTTGCTTTTCAACATTGTATTGTATTGACATTTTTCATTCTCAAATTTTGAATTTTTGCTCTTTGTTTTGTGCTTGTTGGTTGAGTGGGGCATATTTTGTATAAATATAGTCTCTATTTGTAACTTTGCATTGCCTATTTCTTAAAAGTGTGCAAATTTAGAATAAGATTGTCATAGTGAATAATTTTTCCCCGTTTTGACTAAAAGTATACAATATGGCAAAATTGCCCAACACCAATGGTTGGCTAACAACATATATAGTATGGGTTCAAAGTAGGATGTTTAAATATTTGTCATCTTCTAAATAAAGTTTCAGATTTGCCCTCCATTTTGTCAAATGTAAATAGTCCTTTCCATGTTTTTGGCTTTTCTGAATCTAGGTTGTCACTTATTGTGGCAGATGATATAGTATCAGTCCCTTGCTATAATTCTATCAGATGAGATGCCAAAACAAAATAAAAAACAGGATGAATAATCTATATTCATCAGTCTGTAAACTATAAGCAGATAACATTATTTGATAATTATGGCATAGAATGTATATGGTTAGAAATACGCCTGAAAGGAGCCAAACCAATACTAGTCGGATTTTTGTATCGTAACCTAAACGAACGCATTAGTTGGTTTGATAATTTTGAACACATGATGGATGATGCTTGCAACTATTCAACAGAGATAATTTTACTTGGTGATTTCAATATTGATTTGCTTAAGCCTAATGATAAATGGAAAAAAAATCTTTGAGGTCTATAATCTGTCACAATTAGTAAATACTCCCCCAAGAAAAACTTTACGTTCGAAAACATTGATTGACCACATTTACACAACTAATCCATCTAACATTGTTGAACTGTCTGTACCTGTCTATGGTCTTAGTGATCATTATCCTGTTTGTGTAACATGGTCTAAAAAAGGTGCTAAAATCCCCAGATGCCAACATAAATGCATTTCTTTTCGTAGTTATAGAACATTTAATGCAGAAGATTTTTTGTCCAACCTTATGCAAAGCCAACTTCTCTGATGTTTATCAGTTTACTGACCCCGACAAAGCCCTTGCAGTTTGGTATAGTATCTTTTTATCAATCGTTAATAGCCATGCCCCTATTAGAACCAAACAAGTTAAAGCAAGAGATAAACCACCATGGTTAACAGATGAAATTACCAAATCCATAGCCCTTCGGGATAAACTACTAAAGTCAACTGGAAAAGATGAAAAATTTAAGGAGCAGCGTAATAAAGTGAGATTCATAAAGCGAATTGCTAAAAAGAAATATTTCAGTGAGTTAATTGCATCTAAGAGAGACCCAAAGTCTATCTGGAAGGCAATTAATCAATTATCTGGTAAACCATCCTCATTGTGTACTTTATCAGGTACGGGTATATCTGCAGAATATATAAATAAACACTTCTGTACTTTTGCTGAACAAATTGTTAATGTTGACCACTCCGAATACAATGATCTACTTCTTTTACAGAATTTTGTAACTGCAAGTCAATAAAATCTAAACTAAATTTCAAATATATTGGTGTGCACGAGGTGCATAAGGAGTTATGTTCGTTAAAGGAAACAAACTCCTGTGGCTTAGATGATTTAGATAGCAAAATTTTGAAAGCTTCAACGCAAGTTATCTCTGAACATCTGACATAATATATATATAATATATATATATATATATATATATATATAATATATATATATATATATATATATATAATATATATATATAATCTCTGTATTCAAAAAAATTGCTATCCTCAAATGTTTAAAGATGCCAAAGTTCTTAAATCTGGAGATCCTAATGACCCTTCCAACTATTGACCCATTTTGATTCTATTTATCTTATCTAAACCCTTAGAAAAACATCTTAAACAACATCTTCTGTCATACTTTAGTGAACATAACTTATTGCATCCTAATCAAAGGGCTTCAGAGAAAATCACTCATGTCATACTGCACTCAGCAATCTCATAGAGCAATGGCATTTAAATATTAACAATAATCTTTTAACTGGTGGAATTTTTGTAGACTTTGCCAAAGCATTTGACTGTATTGATCACAATCTCCTTGTAAAAAAGTTGCTGTGTATGGTTTAAGTGCAGACGCACTTAAACTGATTTCCTCTTTTCTTGATAAAAGAAGACAAGCTGTTTACCAAGGTTCAATTATGTCATTCCTTTTGCCTGTGAAGTATGGTATTTCTGAAGGTTCTGTGCTAGGGCCTGTCCTCTTCTCAATATATATCAATGATCTTCCTCTCCGTGTTTCTTCCTCTTGTGAGCTCTTTGCTGACGATACTACCATTCATACAGCTGGTCATGATTTAAACTCTATAAGTTCAATTTTGCAAAATGACTTAAACAATCTAGCAGCATGGACAGGGTATAATCATATGGCTCTGCATCCACAGAAATCGAAATGTATGGTGGTTGAAACAAGACAAAAGCGCCAAAACTTTCAAACTAACATAAACAACATAAAAATATACGATAAAGTACTAGAAGAGGTCAGTTCACATAAACTGCTTGGCCTCTACTTTGATAATAACATGTCATGGTCAGATCATGTTTTTAGTATTTCAAAAAAAATATCTAAGAAGCTGTTCCAACTAAACAGAATAAAACATTTCCTTGATCAGCATACTCATATATTATTCTTCTATTCTTACATAAAACCAGATATTGACTATGCATCTACATGTTGGGATTTAGCAAGTAAAAACTGTTTACGACTTGAGAGAGTATTTAAACGTTCTCTCAAATTAATTCTCCTTAGAACTACTTCCTTAGATACAAATTGCTACAAAGAGTTGAACATTCTCCCATTTAGTCCTCACTGTCTCTTTAACAAAGGCGTATTCTTGTACAAAATTATGAATAAACTAGTTCCACATTATCTTTGTCACAGGTTCCCTTTTAAAACTGTTCGTAATAAAAGTAGCGTTGTTACTCCTCGTCCAAGAACCAATCTTTTTATGTCATCTGTTGTTTTTCTGGTAGCAAACTGTGGAATGAAATCCCAGTCCTTACCAAAGAAAAAAGTAGCATATCATCTTTCAAAAAAGCGTACCACACACATCTGTTCAATTTCTTGTAATAGACATTCTGTGAGCATGCTTGTCAAACTTGGTGTGTCAAGTCAAGTCAAGTCAAGTCAAAATGATCTTTATTGAGGTAAAAGATTAAGTTTACACAACTTTTTTTCATCCTGCCCTCACTAAAACAAATCATAAAGTTGACTTCTAAAGCATGCAAAGACAAATATCAACCTTGTTGAAAAACTCAAATAAATGAGGATTTTTTTTACACCAAATCTCTCAAGATAAAAAAAACAACAACAAAAAACCCAGACCCAAGACAGTACAACATAAGCTCATGTCATACATACAAATGATAGATTACAAAATAACATGGGCATGAATAACAACAAACATCCAAATGTGAGGTAGTATCGAACATAATCGTGGACTTACAGTTTGTCCATCAAATGTCTCTTCAAAAGCTTCTTAAACATTTGTTTAGAAGGAACTGATTTCAGACAGGGAGGTAGGTTATTCCACAATGTTCTTCCTGAATATGCAAGGCTTGATTTATAGAGATTATTATGGGGCCTGGGCAGAAACAGTTTATGGGTAGGCCTGTATTTATTGACAGCAAGATTTTCCACAATTCTCTTTGGGGCTTTTCTGTTTAATATATTGAACATACATAGGTACTTGTTGAACTGCAGTCTGTCTTTAAGTGGAAGAATATCTAGTTCTTTGTAGTTGGTGGTGGTCAGTGTATTAGGATTCAATCGGATTAGCTTAACAGCTCTTTTATGTAGGTGGCTTATATGCTTTAGGTTTGTTTCACTGGCACTGTCCCATAAGGTAGAAACATAATTTATAAGAGATAGAATATGTGCATGGAAGAATAGTTTTCGTGACTGTAGTAGAAAATTTTTGATTTTCCTAAGTTGATATAATCTTACTGAGATTCTTTTTCCTTATGCAGCTATGTGATCTGACCAAGACAAATCGTTGTCAATTACTGCACCTAGTACTTTGTGTGAGACTACTTCTTTGATTTGTTGTCAATGGATATATATAGGCGCGGATGGAGAACGCAATTTCTGTCTTTTTTGCCGAGTAGTTATAAACATACATTTTGTTTTATTAGAATTAAGAGACATGTAATTGAGTTCTGTCCATTCGATAAGTTTATTGATATATGCCTGCATATCATTCACAAGCTGGTTTGGATCATTGTTGTTACATTGAATTGATGTATCATCAGCAAACATTTGACATGAACAATGGATATGCAGAGGTAGGTCGTTAATATAAATGGAGAAAAGAAGTGGTCCTAGTATTGATCCCTGAGGTATTCCATATTTCACGGGTAATAAGGTTGATCTCCTTGGCCCGACTTCAACAAGTTGATGACGATTACTGAGAAATGAGTCTAAAAATGATAATGCTTGGTTAGAAATTTTATAGCATTTTAATTTTTTGATAAGGAGAGAGTGGCTAATAACGTCAAAGGCTTTAGCAAAGTCTAGAAAAAGGACTCCTGTGATTTCATTATTATTGATATCCAAAAGACAATGCTCCATGAGTTGTATTAAGGCTGTATGGCAAGAATGGTTTTCACGAAAACCTGACTGGTTTTCATTAATTAGATCATATGTTTTAAAATGAGAATGTAAGTGAAATTGTATATGTTTTTCTAATGGTTTAGATAGGACTGACAGTAGAATTGATTTACAGCATCTAAATGTGATTTCTATCCATATAGATTCTACATGAAACTGTTCAAGATGTGTTAGTCTTTTCCAGGATAGAGAAGTGGCACAGTATAAAAGCAAACCAGTAGATCTGACAGTCACAGGATCAAGTCGTACAGTGTCATAACCTGGGATATACATATCTGAATGAGAAATTAAGTTGTTGAGTCTCGATTCTGCTACACAAAATATGGTGAAAGCTATTTCCTTTATTGTGTATAATTGATGATAATATTATTTCCTCAGTCTTGTTCCTGGCATTATTGATATTTAGGTATCCTACACGAAGTCCTTCCTGAGAAGGCCATGTATCTAGAGTAGAACACATCTAGAAAATGCAGAACAATAAAAAGAAAACTAGGTACAATAGTGTACTTTCAACCAATCAGTGAAGCACAAACGTCAGTCAAATCAACAATCAAAAAGCAATCAAAGGAAATAATCAAAGGTAAAAACAACAATCAAGAGTAATACAAAATTTAGAGTAAAACAAAAAAGAGAGGAAGTTGGTGAAGTGATGTAACCACCAATCAGTAACCTACAAACATCAATCAATTCAACAATAAAAAAGCAGAACAAAAGGAAGGAAAAACTTGGTACAGTAACAACAATCAAATTTTAAATCAAAAAAGGGGAAAATTTGCTACAGTAATGTAATTTAACACCAGTCAATAAAGCACAATCATCAGTCAATCAACAATCAAAATTTAAAACAAATGACAAACTTGGTACAATAATGTAACTAACTACCAGTCAATAAAACACAATCATCAATCAAGTCAGCAATCAAAAGGTAGAATAGGAAGAGGAAAACCTGGTATAGTAATATAACAACCATTCAGTAAAACAAAACAAAACAAAACAAAAAAACAAAAAACCTAGACAATTCAACAGTTAAGTAGGGGAACAAGTGAAATTCGCTTAATATGCTTAGAAAAGCACTGGACACAACCCTTACAACTTCGCCAGCTAGCACTGCACTTACAGTAGCCTAGCCAATACAATATCAGTGATAGGAAATGGTAACCTGCATCCACTGTCAGCATGCCGTAACACATTCATTCTCATACTTACAATTTTTGCAATCTCTCTCTCTCTCTCTCTCTCTCTCTCTCTCTCTCTCTCTCTCTCTCTCTCTCTCTCTCTCTCTCTCTCTCTCTCTCTCTCTCTCTCTCTCTCTCAAACACACACAGATACACACACACACACACACACACACACACACACACACACACACACACACACATACGCACATAGGCAGACTGCAGTTCAACAAGTATCTATGTATGTACAATATATTAAACGGGAAAGCCCCAAAGAAAATCTTGGAAAAATTTGCTGTTAATAAAAACAGGCCTACCCATAGACTGTTTTTGCCCAGGCCCCATAACAATCTCTATAAATCCAGCCTTGCTTATTCAGGAAGAACATTGTGGAATAAACTGCCTTCCTTTCTAAAATCAGTTCCTTCAAAACAAATGTTTAAGAAACTTTTGAAGAAACATCTGATGGACAAATTATAAGCCCACCCCTTATGCTTGACACATTTGGCTGCTTTGTTGTTATTCATACCCATGTTACTTTGTATTTCTATTATTTTGTATGCATGACTTGAGTATGTTACTGTTTTGAGTTGTTGTGAGATTCTGTTTGGATGAAAATCCTCATTTTATTTTAGTTTTCAACCAAGGTTAATATTTGTATTTGATTGTTTTAGAAGTCAATTTTCTTGATTTCTTTTTGCGAGGGCAGGATGAAAAAAGTTGTGTAAACTTAATCTTTTACCCTCAATAAAGATCATTTTGACTTGACTTGACTTGACTTGACAGGCACAAGCATGCTCTCTCTCTCTCACACACATACATAGCACACACACACACACACACACACACACACACACACACCACACACACACACACCAAACACACACACACACACACCACACACACACACACACACACCACACACATAGGACAAGCATACTCAAACTCTATAACATAATTATGTATGATAATGAGTAAAGGGACTAGGCCTAAGCATAAAGTTGGCGTTGGGAGTTCATGTAAGCCATTAGGTTGGCGAAAATCTGATCGTAGGGGTTGATAGGAGCTGGCATTAATCTATTCCACATGCCAGCTTGGCCAGTGACTGCTGTGGTCATTCCTTGATGTGGGGAATGCCACTGGCTGTGTGCTAACTGACTAGGCTGCATGGCGCTAGACCTAGGCCTAGGCCTATTCAATGTGGGATGGGGCGGGAAGTAGACTGGCTCAGTGGTCCACTCAGTTTGTGGGGCAGGGCTCACACTAGGCTTAGGGCCTTTGTTGTGGTTCCCTTGACTAGACTGCATGACGTCATGCATTGGGAGAGGAGGTGGGGGGAAGGCACAATCAGAGGCGCTTGCAATTTGTTTGGAATTAGTGTTTGCACTATCACCCCTGTTCAGGTTTGGATAATGATTCATTGAATCTACAGGGGGGTAGTCACTATGAGGGGATGTAGAATCTTGGTTAGGTAGCATGGTTTCATTTCGTCTGTGGTCACTGACATGAGAACGAGAGGGAGATAAAAATGGCATCAATTTCAGAGCCAGTTTGGCAGTGCCTGCAAGACTAGGGTGAATAAGGTTAGTGTACAGAGCTAACTTTGGACCTCCAGTATGGGTTGTGAAGGTGGGTGTGTTATCAATGAACTCTGTGTTCAGCAGTTCACAAGCCTTTTTCATGTTGTGTTTAGATGGCGATATCAGTGTGTTGAGATGGTGTTTGCCACGGCTGGGATTATTGAGCTAAGAATAATCCTGGCATTGGGGAACACCTGACTGGCCAGGTGAATAAGGCCACACCAGGTATCTCTGGTCACTTGTCCTGTGGTTCTACAGTCATTAACACCAACATGTATAATCAAACATTTCAGATGTGGAGAAACGCTTTGGTGCTGCAACCAATCAAACAAATCAGCTGCTGGCATGCCACTAATACAGATTCTTGATGAGTCATGTTGTTTTGCTATTCTGCGTAGGTCTATGTCCCTGATGACTGAATCACCAATCAGCAGAAGAGAACTTTTCCTAGGAACAGAACGAGAAGAGAGAACCTCGCTTGGTTTTCGATTGAATTTTTTGACTCTTGGAGCTGGGTCTGTGGTGGCACTAGGACAGTCTGGCACACGATGCTTGTTATTCACAGGGGATTGCTCAGCACTGGCTTCCTCACTCAAGGGGTGAAAACGATTTACTGTTTGAACATTGTATATACTCTTTCTCTCGTGACAATTGTTCTGCATCAGTTCAAGAGGATTACATTTCACCGGAACTGTTTGGTTTTCATTGGATGCCAAGGAAGATCTTTCCTGTGGTAGATTTGACTGCTGGGAGTCTGGGTCCTTCTGGGTGTTGTCACAGGGGTTGACATTGTGGCCATCTTGCAGCTTTGTTGTAGATGGAGGTGGAGAACTGCAAGACGGCATGGTGGAAGTGGCAGTTGTCTTGGTGGGTGGCACATATCT
Organism: Stramonita haemastoma; assembly: GCA_030674155.1. Classification (NCBI taxonomy): domain Eukaryota; kingdom Metazoa; phylum Mollusca; class Gastropoda; order Neogastropoda; family Muricidae; genus Stramonita; species Stramonita haemastoma. The sequence continues at coordinate 17,949 of JASPKP010000603.1, read as the reverse complement.
GGCCCTGTTTTCAGCTGCAGGCTTCAGTCCTTTGCCGTCACACTGTGTGAATGTGTGAAGGCATCGCATGAACCTGCAGACTTGGATTTCTTTAAGTCTGCACAGATGCTTCTCAGTTCATTTTTCAGGGCGTGGTTTTCCTTTTTCAGGACACTTACTTCCTTGTCTAACTGGGAGATGTCAGACTTCAGGGAGTCGTTGAGGGAGTGAAGTGTGTCCATTTTTGATGCAATGTGAGCACGTATTTCATTTTTTGCACACACTTTTGCATCCTCAATCTGGGACTGTACAGTAGCTTGAAAGTCAGCCTGAAACAGCTGAGGATCAGCTATTTCATCTTGCAGCTGCTGGATTTTGTTGCTGTAGTATGCCAATTTTACAGCTGCTCTTGACTTTCTCAGCAACTTTAGGGTGACACACAGGGTTCTTCTGCGCAGTTTGTGGAGTTTCTGCAAGCGTGTGTTACTCTCTTTTGTTGGAGAAGTGAAATGGTTTTGAGATGATCCTTCATGGTCAGATTTAGAGAAAGGCAGAGTAGCTGATGTCCAGTTCAGAGTTCATGGACCATCTGAACAGTCTTTGTTTTGCTGTGGGGTTGGTGGCAGTAATACTATGTCGACCTTTGGGGAAGCTGTCTCCAGTGTAGTATGAAGGGGAGAAATGGATGGAGTGTGAATGGGTATGCCATGGTCAGGGATATTCACTGTCTCCACAGTCATTCCTGGTGCCTTTGGTTGTATCACACCAGCAACAGAGTCCATGAAGGTCACTGGCATGGAAAGTAGTGATTCTGTCAGGGATACAACATCCCCATTTACCAAGAAGGACTGGACCAGACTGTTGATATGTTCACATTCCTGGGTGTCCCATTGGACACAGTCTTTTCCCTGGCACAGAAGTGTACCAGCCCCCACACTGGATTTAAAATACAAACTTAGAGTGATACGTTTTGATAGGTGGTCATGGCAAGTAAACACTCTGATGACAGTTTTTGAAAGATTAGACGGTGGTGTGTGTGTGTTTTGTGTGTGTGTGTGTGTGTGTGTGTGTGTGTGTGTGTGTGTTGTGTGTGTGTGTTGAGTGTGCACGTGCGTGCACGTTCGGGCTGGTTTGCTTGCTTTGAAATTTTCTTTTGTCACTGAACTTGTATATATTTGTTATTTTGATTAGATATTTATTTCCAGTGTTTAAATGGGCATGTGAGTGCATGCCCAAGGACACTCCGGGTGTGTGTGTGTGTGTGTGTGTGTGTGTGTGTGTTGTGTGTGTGTGTGTGTGGTGTGTGCGCGCGCGCGGTGTGTGTGTGTGTGTGGGGGGCGTGTGTGTGTGTGTGTGTGTGTGTGTGTGTGTGTTGTGTGTGATGGTGTGTGTGTATAAGTATGCGTGTGTGTGTGTGTGTGTGTGTGTGTTGTGTGTGTGTGTGTGTGTGTGTGTGTGTGTGTGTGTGGTGTGTTGTGATGTATGTGTGTGTGTGTGTGTGTCTGCGCGCGCGTTTACTTTGACTTTTGAATCATTGCTGCTACGTGTCAGTTGTTATTGTTGTTGTTGTTGTTGTTGTTGTTTTTGTTTTGTTTTGTTTTGTGTTTTTTTAAAAATAATTTTCTCATATCAATTAAGAAAGGATTAGATTTGTGATTTGAATGTCGAGTTGGATTGTTGATTTTTTTTATGGGCATTCATATCAATGTGTGTGTGTGTGTGTGTGTGTGTGTGTGTGTGTGTGTGTGTTTGTGTGTGTGTGTGTGTGTGTGTGTGTGTGTGTGTGTGTGTGTGTGTGTGTGTGTGTGGATGCAAAATGTTTAAAATTGATTGGATACCTTGAGTGGTTTATATAAAATAACTACGTGATTGATTTTGTTATGATGTCCTTGATTTGTTTACTAACTTGCTGATTTAAATACGTTTGTTTGACTTGTTTATTTCTTTTCTTATTATTTGGTTGCTTTGTGGGTTTTTTTTTTTTTTTTCTGAGGGCCTGGTGTAAAGAAGCCTATGGCTTATCCAATTACCCTCATTAAAATATTCGAGTTTCGAGTCTCTCTCTCTTCTCTCTCTCTCTCTCTCTCTCTCTCTCTCTCTCTCCTCTCTCTCTCTCTCTCTCTCTCTCTCTCTCTCTCTCTCTCTCTCTCTCTCTCTCTCTCTCTCCTCTCTCTCTCTTGCTTCCTTTCCCTTTCCTTTCCCCTCCAACTTCCACAGTCAGATATTCTATCCTAGACTTATTATGGAGAGGAGTGTTTTGGTTGTTATGTTCGATTTAAACTGTATTCTTACCATTTGAATATTGAAATGTGTTTTCATATAGCCTTTTGTGTTTGAAGGATTTTATGTTGTTGTTGTTTTTAATCTGTTTTTTTCCCCCTTTATGCCTACTTTGCTTGTTTTCCCGCTTACACACACACACACACACACCACACACACACACACACACACACACACACACACACACACACACACACACACACACACACACACACACACACTCATGCATTATAGATGTGTAATGCCTTCTGTTTCATGGTCCTGAATATTTGCTATTTGTTTAAATATTTTCTTGCTATGTTTTTTTTTTGTTTAAATAATTATCAGTGTATCCAGTTAGGATGACGCGTTTTGTTGAATGTATTCTGATTTCTTCTGTTAAAATATTGGTTGAACTGCTGCTTGTGGTGATGCTGGTATGTAGGGGTAGGGAGGGTTTTTTTTTAGCTTTATTCCCTGATCAGGGCAAGGGCCGGATGAAAAAAAGTTACTCTGTTACCCTTGAAAAATAAAGATTATTCATTCATTCTCTCTCTCTCTCTCTCTCTCTCTCTCTCTCTCTCTCTCTCTCTCTCTCTCTCTCTCTCTCTCTCTCCTCTCTCTCTCTCTCTCTCTCTCTCTCAGATGTATATGAGCTTAAGTTAACCAGTGATTGTAGAATACAGTTGGGCGATGCTATATCATATATTC
>JASPKP010000603.1:0-10000 GCA_030674155.1 Stramonita haemastoma | reverse complement strand
CCCCTCTCCTCTCTCTCTTCATCTCTCTCTCTCTCTCTTCCTCTCTCTCTCCTCTCTCTCTCCTCTCCTCTCTCTCCTCTCTCTCCTCTCTCTCTCTCTCTCCTCTCCTCTCCTCTCCTCTCTCTCTCTCCTCTCTCTCTCTCTCCAATTACCCTCATTAAAAATTTCGAGTTCGAGTTCGAGTTTATCTCTCTCTCTCTCTCTCTCTCTCTCTCTCATCTCTCTCTCTCTCTCCTCTCTCCTCTCCTCCCTCTCTCTTCTTCTCTCTCTCTCTCTCTCTTCCTCTCTCTCTCTCTCTCTCTCTCTCTCTCTTTATTTTCAGGGAGGAGGGGGGGGGGGGGTTCACATGACACGAAGCAAAACAACAGGGCGTGATGTACAAAAGCTTTCATGTTTTGTTCTGTTATACTGTCACCAATGCCAGTCGCTAAGCTTTCAGCAGCTGTGGCAGCAATGCTGAACACCCTGCCCACAGACAGCACAGTCACCAGCTGGAAAATATCTGCAAAATCCACAGCAGTGCTGCTGAGATTGAAACCAGTCTTCTTTCAAATACCAACCACCATGGTGGAGGAAGTGTTAATTTCACCATACATCTCAAGTACACTATTTCAGAAAGAGGCTGCCCAGTCAACTTCTCCCTGGTCAGAGAGGAGACCGAGCGCCCTGCTACCCACTCCCCGCAGCTGGTGCTAATGGTAGCAGAAACTGACCTCACTTGGACTTGGTCAAAGGAAGGGACTAACTTTAGCACAGGGCCCTGGACCCTTAACTGATTGATGCTGGCTTTGCACGCTGTGGCAAGTGTACAACTGTTTATCAGCCAGGACAATGTGTCTGATGCAAATCTGCTAGAGAATGGTTTGCTCTCAGCAAGAATGAACACAGAACACACCCCAGATTTCCGTGATGGGCTGCTAGCAAGATTGTAGTGCATGTCACGTGCAGGTTGATACAGCTTCTACGTGCTGAACAGACTGTGGTTACTGGATTGTTTTACAGAAGTAATGAAGATATTTGCTGAGTAAGAATTTGATGACACTATTCATGCATTTGACAGTTGTGTGGTAGATAAAAAGATTGTGTTGATACTGTCACTCACAGATCTGTGGTAAGATGCATGAGAAATGAAGACATGAATAAAGAGTTTAGCAAGAGTTGTGGTGAACAGCAGTGACAATGTGGACCCACTCCTGTGTGAGTTTGCCATCATTGTTTTGGACAGGGAATGGGAAAGAAGCTTGAAAATCAAAACCATTGTGTGTGCTAGTTTCTAAAATAAGAACAAAAACAGACCTTGCTGTCAGAAGAAGGCAACAAATTCAACATATTGCAAAAATGTAGAAGGACAGGGAAGAATAAACACGCAGAGGTACAAGTACGTACTTTATTCTAGACATTCTGCATGGCCTGCTTTGCTTCTTCTTTGGGTGACATCACCACCACAACTTCTTTGGTGACAGTTTCCGAATGTATTATAAAAAGACTTTGTTGGAAGTAGCTTTTATGTCAGACATTTTGTGGGCATCAGTTTTAGTGGTGGGGGGGGGGGGGGGGTTGGTGTTTTTTGTGTGCACTGCATGTTAAATGAGCTGTATGATTGATTGCAAAAAAAATGTGTTCTTTTTTTTGCTTTTTTTTTTTTTTTTACAAATGCATTTCTTCTGTTTTGCATATTAGCACAAACATGTGTACAGCAGCTACTAGTGCATTCCTTCTGGTTTTTATATTTGCACAAAGACTTCTATAGAAGTTACCCGTCCATTTCGTTGGTTTTTCTTTTGTTTTCTGTCTGCAAGTGTAACATTTTTTAAAGACTTCTTTACAACTACATCTTTTGTTGAAATAGCTTTTATAAAGCAGAGCATATTACATGTATTTGAACAACAATCATCAACAGCAATAGTAGCAACAAACTTAAAGCTTACAGCAAGCTCAAAAGACATCGTTAGTATGACGACTGGTGGACAGAAGACATGTCGTCTTCATGACACTGCTCAGTGCTGTGATCATTCTTCATCAATTTTGAATGTGCAACATAATTAAAAAGACAGAAAAAATCATCAATAAGCAAACAGGCAAGTAGTCACCCAAAACACAGCTAAACAAGCAGATATCCCCAAAGTCGGCTACCCCACGGTGGGCAAAAAACGGTGGCATACAGAAATTCTCACCACTGGTGAACCCCAGAGCCCCAGCCGGGGAAGAAACAAAACCCCACCCCAAATAAAAAGAAAGCAATTTTACCTCCCTTCAGACTACACCATCAGTACCCTATAACCATTATTCTCTGTTGATCGTTTTCTCTCTGTCTCCTTTTATGTTCTCTGTTTGGTGTATGTATGAGAAAGGGAGGGAGATATTTGCTAACTTTGATATTGCAACATTCCCGTAGTCTACTCTGTTTAGAGATACTAGATTTGGCAGGACTGTGCACACACACACACACACACACACACACACACACACACACACACACACACACACACACACACACACACCACACCGCACCCACACCACACCACCACCACACCACACACAACACCACAACAACACAACAACACACACCACACACACACACAAACACACACACACACACACACAACACACACAACCACACACCACACCACACACGCCGCACGCCGCACGCACGCCCGCACACCACACACACACGCACGACCACACCACACCACACACAACACACACACACACACACACACACACACACACAACCACACCTTTGGATGAGACTATAAACCAAGGCCCTGTGTGCGAACACACGCAGGACATCTTTGCGCACACGTTAAATCCTTTTCCGCTTTTCATAAGAGTAGGCCATTGTGCGCCGGTGGAAACACATAAAACGATTACAAAAACTGCATACACTCGTGGACTGGATGTAAAAAAGCACATAAGCACACACGTCTCGACTATTGCAATTATCTTTTGGCTGGTCTGCCAGCATCATCTATCCACTCCCTTCAACGTATACAAAACTCCGCAGCTCGACTGGTGCTCAGAAAGAAAAAAATCTGAGCAATTACTCCTCTCTTGCAATCTATCCACTGGCTGCCTGTGCCACAGAGAGTAAACTATAAGATCAGTACTCTCTGTTATAAAATGTCTCACAAAACGGCACCCTCCTGCCTCTGTGAATGTCTTTACCCATACACTCCTTCTCGTTCCCTCCGCTCTGCTGCAGATACCCTGCGCTTACAAAATACCTAGATTCAATCAATCCACCGTTGGCCGTTGCTCTTTCTCTATTTCTGGTCCAGTGATCTGGAACGATCTCTCTCTCTCTCTCCCCTTCGTAAAAAAGCCTACCTATGACATTTAACTCCAGCCTCAAGACACACTTATTTCAAAGCTAAGATTTTCCCCTCCTGTTTCGTCTTCTGCCCTGCTCTCACCAGCCGAAATATCCACCACCCTGCCAAAGTGTTGAATCTCTATGTGTGTGTGCGGTGTGTGTGTGTGTGTGTGTGTGTGTGTGTGTGTGTGCGTGCGTGCGTGCGTGCGTGCGTGTGTGTGTTATGTGTGTACATTGACTTTTTTTAAAAATCTAAATTGTTATTGGCTGCATGGGCAAGAATTGGTTGACTGCAAGCGCTTTGATGTGTTTTTGCAAGATATAGTGTTATATATATTCCTTATTATTATTATTTATTATTATATTATTATTATTATTATTATTATTATATATTATTATTATTATCTACATTATTATTATTTATTATTATTATTATTATTATTATTATTATTATTATTGTTGTTGTTGTTGTTTGTTTTTTGTTGTTGTTGTTGTTGTGTTGTTGTTTTTGTTGTTATCATCATTATCATCGTCGCGTCATTGTTGTTGTTGTTGTTTTTTATTTTATTATTATTATTATTATTATTATTATTATTATTATTATTATTATTAATTATTATTATTATTATTGTTGTTGTTGTTGTTTTGTGTTTTAAAATTTTTTTTTTTTTTAAAATTATTATTATTTTATTATTTTATTATTATTATTTTAAATTTTATTATTATTTTTATTTTTAAATTAAATTTTCCCAAATTTTTCTTCAAAAAAGAATGCAATAACACCACACCACCCTAAACAGCACCACACACACACAACACACACACACACACACACACAACAACCACACAACAAAACCACAACACACACACACCACAACCAACGGCACCAAAACAAACAAAACAAAAAAAACCCAAAAATCCCACGACACAAAACAAACAACAAACAAAACAGAGAATCCCTTATTTTGTTTCCTCGAAACGGGGCCTATGGTTGTTTTGATGAACAAATTCTTGATAAGAATTTCCGCTTTTTCTTGGGAAAAGCCTCCCCTCCCCCGAAAGGGACAAAATTTTGGGGGGAACCCAAAATGCCAACAAGTCCTAAATCAAACCCAAGAAGGGAATAAGCCCCCTGGGCTAAGGTTAAGACTTTCCTCTGTGAAATGGTAAATGACTCCACAATTGATGTTATGCATTGCTGAGAATCACATAAGGCACTTTAGTTTCCATACTGTGTTTCAATGCCATCTCGTAACCAGGCCTTTCAAATAGCATGTATGCACATTTGAATTTAAATTTTTTCATTGTTATTGGTTGTATGGTACGAATAAGTTGAATGCAAGAACTTGATTTGTTTTTACATGATATAGTGCTATATAAATTCATTTTATTATTATACTTATTATTGTCAGATGATGATGATGATAAGATAATATGATAGATGATGATGAAGATGATGATGATGATATGATGATGAATGATCACATCATCATCAATCACTTTACATCTCACATTATGGTAGGGCCCTGTCAATCGGTGTTGGCTATGGAAAAAAGGGAAAGGCATTTGTTCAGCAACATGCCACGGTGGCTGGTCAGCCCTTATGCAGGAATGGAATCTGTCGTATCTGAGGGCAGAGTGGCTTTTTAAGGGGTCTGGAGCATGCCTTCCGCTTGGCTCTTTTTTCGTTTGCTGCAGTGGGGGTCTTTTTCTCCACCACACTTCAGCTGTTTTGTGGAGAAACACTGCGGCCATTTTGCTGCAGCAGCTGCTACCTCCTCCATTTCTCTGTTTTGGTGTCCATATCATTAAATCATGATTCTCTTATTAGTAGCTATATATTATTTCAACTTTTGGAGAAGCTTTTGCTGCTGCTTGTGTCATTACTTTTCCTTGTTTTTCCTTGTCCACTCCATTGTCCCAGGGCTGAAGGGTGGGGCCCCTTTTCTCGATGGACACTGGTGTCCACTGTGTGGCAGGAGCAGTTTTGTAACAGCCGGCCAATCAGGACCACTTTCAGGGGGTCGGTTCTCTGCACAGTAAATACCAACAGGGGCAATTTTGTAGTGATCAACTTCTCATTGTACTGGTGTGTGTGTGTGTGTGTGTGTGTGTGTGTGTGTGTGTTGGGGGTTTTGTGGTGTGTGTTTTGGGGTGTGTGTGTCCCTCTGTCTGTCGTCTGTCTGTCTGGGTTTTGTCTGTCTGTCTGTGTCCTGTCGTTTTCTGTCTGCACCTGTCGTGTCTTTGTCTCTGTCTCTCTGTCTCTCTGTCTCTGTTTCTTTGCCTCTCTCTGTCTCTGCCCCTTTCTCTCTCTCCTCCTCCTCTCCTCCCCCCTTTTTCTCTCTCCCCTCCTCACTTCTTTCTCCCCCCTCTCCCCCCTCCCTCCTCTCTCTCTCTCTTCTTAAATGAAATCAGATCTAAACTTCAACTCTAAAAAAACAATATCAACCATGGTAAATTTTTTTGGGGGAACTCGCCAAATTAGTCCCACTTTGGGGGAGCCATTTGTTAGGTTGTACATAAATAAACAACCCAAAAACCCAGCCGTCATCAAAAAACAATTGTTTGAACAAAAATTTACGGGGACATACTTTTTTGTATTGATTTTATTGCTTTTTATTTTGGATTGTATTTTATTGTATAAACTTTCAGTCACATAAAATTTCCCAGCTTACTTGGGGGTGCTCTCCCGGCAGAAAACACACCACAAGACAGTACCATACTTTTTTTTATTTCTTTTCTTGCTTTCATATGTATTTTTTTTTTCCTAAATGTGAAGTCTTTTTTTTCTGCGCTTTTGCCAGGGACAGCTCCTTGTTTCCTTGGGTTCTGTAACCTTTGGGTAAAAGTGTTCACACAGGGGCCCAGTTTTTTGTCTCATCTGAAAACACACCCACACGCCACCAAGGTCTCGTGGATGGTGTGTGTGGGAGGGGGGGGGGGTTTTTTGGGGGGCTTAAACGGGGGGAAAACCCCCCGCTGTTATAGCGGGGGCCTTTTGGTTTTTCCAGACGCGTTTATAAATGAAAAGGTAGCCTCATCAAAACCACCCCCCCCAACACTCCGCACTTCTTGTTTTTAAAATAGCTCTAGATCATGTCCAGATAGAAAAAAATGAATAAAAGGGGGTAGCCCCAAATCTAAACACACTGCAACCCCCTCTGCACTTTTGCTTTATAGCTCAGATCACTGACCCCAAAAGGAATGAAGAAAGGGTACCCCACTAACACCCCCCAAAAACTCTCTTAAACTTCTCTGTTTTTTGCTAAAGAAAAAAAATTTTTTAGATACTGGGTCCTTGAAAAAAAAGCCCCCTGCCTTTTCCCGGAAATAAACTTAAAAAAACAAAAAATGAAAGATGTCCAAATTTCTCCCAATTAATGCAGCTACCATGGGATAAAAGGCCGGGGATACCCTTTTAAAAACTCAATCTCAGCTTTGGGGAAAACTCGAAGCTCAACCAAGAACAAAAAAAAAATTTCCCCGTGGGGCACTTTTTTTTAATTGCAGCAGCTTTAACGAGCTATAGACGGGGGTTTTTTTTTTGGGTTTTTAAAAACATAATTAAAAGTATGGGGTTTTTCAGTCGCCATGTTCTTGATGTTCGGCAAAAAAGACCGGCTGATTTTTTAATTACAAACCCAAAAATTTTTTTTCCCCAAATAAAAAACGGGGGTTTTCCCCCAATATGCAAAAGGGGGGAGGGTTGAAATATAAGGTGTTTTGGGTTCCCAAACCCCCCATTTAATGGCCTGATCCCTACTCCTGACGGGTAGGGTTGGGGTATGGTTTGTTTTTTTTGAACTGCTCTGGGGTCAAGTTGAGTTTGAGAAAAAGTAAAATTTTTAGCACTTTTCCCGGGGGGGCAGGGCAGGTCTAGGACCTAAAATTTTAGCCCCCCCCCTCTGGCAGGTGGTTGGTTAAAGGGGGAAAAAAATTAATTTTTTAAAAAAAAAATTTAAAAAAAAAAAATAATAAACCATGAAGGAAACTGGGGAAAGGGGATGGGGAAAAGAATCAAAAACCCCAAAAAAAAAAGAAAAGAAAAGAAAATAAAAAAAAAAAATGGGAAAAAAGTTTTAAAAAATTTTTGGGGGGGAAATTGGATAAAAATAAATGGAAATATATATATATATAAAAAAAATATATATTATAAAATATAAATTTTTAAAATAAAAATTTTAAAAAATTTTAAATTATAAATATAATGCCCCCCCCTTTTTCCCGATCATTTTGCGCCCCCTGTTTAAATCCGTTCCCCCCTTTTCGAAGAGTGGGCCCAAATCGGTGAGGGGGGGAAAAAAAATGACAACTTTTAAAAAAAAAGCACACACACAGGACGGATAAAAAAAAAACACAATTGCTTATTCGTCATCCTTGATAAAAAAAAAAAAAAATCAATCAATCAATCAAAAAACCCAATCAAAAAAACTCTACCCTCTCTCCCCCTCCCCTCTCCCCTCCTTTTCCCCTCATCCCCCCCCCTTTTTTTTCCCCCTTTTTCTCATTTTTTCCCTCCTCTCTCCCCCCCCAAAACCCCTCCTCTCCCCCCTCTCCCCCCTCTCCTCCCCTCCCTCTCCCCTTTCTCTACTATCTATATTTTTAAATATATATAATTTTTTTTTATATATATATATATATATATTTATATATATATAAAATTATTTTCATATATGGTGTTGTAAATGTATAAAAAAATTTAAAATAATATATATATTATATATAATATAAAAATAAATTTTATAAATATTATATATTATAAATATAAATTTTAGTAACCCAAGCTCTCTTTCCTTCTGCCGGGTACATTAAAAAAAATTTTAAAGGTTTTTAACTTTTCCATACAAAAAAAAAAGAAAAAAGAAAGCTGGAACAACAGCCCCCAACAAGGAAAGGGGAAGTAAACTTGTGAAAAAAAAATTTTTTTTTGAATTCATCCCAGGAGGAATTGTTGTGGTTAGGTACTGGAGTTTTGTGTTTTATATTTTTCCAAAAATGAAACGCTGCATAGTGTTTTTGTTGTTCCCTTTGGGTTTGAGCTCAACCTTTTAAAAAAAAAGGTAAGATTTTGCATACCCCCCCTTTTTTGCCCCCCATAAAATAAACCAAAAATTTTGGGCTTCAGGAATGTAGAAAAAGGGGTTTTTGTTTTCCATAACAAACAAGGGGTGACAGAATGACGGTATCTTTAACTTGCTTTTTTATCTTCTGCTTTTGGGGAAATATGCAAGGGGAAAAAAAGGCCCCTGCAGGTATGCACTTTAATTGATGGGGGAAATTTTAAAAAAAAACCCCACCCTTAATTCACCGAACCCCCGCTGAGATTCAAATTGCGCACATGATAGTATAAAAGTAATAAAAAAAAAAAAAAGTTTTTTTGAAAAAAAACTCTTTCTATTGATTTTTTAAACAGAAAAAAGCAACTTCGGGGGTTTAAATTTAAAAATGTCACTCAACTCTGACATTATTTCCCAAAAAAAAGGGGCTACAAAATGTGTATTTTTTTTGGAAGTTTTCCTTCCCTTTTTTTATAAAAGATTAAATTTTTTTGTTTTATAAGCTTAACAGACAGCATTCTTGGTTTTGCTACATAAAGGGTTTGGATAAAAACTTAAATGTGAAAGAAAAAGTTACAAGGGGCTTTAAAAATTATGAGAACGCCAAAAAAACTGGAAAGTGAAAAAAAGACTCCTGTGTTCTGCAACGAACAGTTTTTACGCAAGGGGGGTTTATCTTTGGTGATTTTTCCCCCAACTCTCTTCAGAATTTCACCTGTTCCTTCGGGGAAACACTAATTTTTTGCCCCCAAAAGCAAAAAAAATAAAAACCAAATTTTTTTCCCGTTTTTTTGAATTTTGAAATTTCCTACAAAATTTTTTTAACCTTCTTTCTTTTATTTCGGGGAATGAATCCCTGCAAAATTTTAAAACCATCCCTTTTATCATTTAAAAAAAATTTAGTAAACCCTATTTGGGCCCGTGACTCGTCCCCTATTTACTCTAAAAAATTCAATTTTTTCCCCTTCTCCCCTCCCTCTCTCCCCCCTTTCCCCCCCCCTCTCTCCCATTTCCTCCCTCCCTTTTTCCCCCCCTCTCCCCCTCCCTCTCCCCTCTGTGGCGTATGTGTGTTCGTAGGGGTGCGGTCAGGGGGGTGGTGTGTTTTTGGGGTGTGTTTTGTGGGGTTTTTTGTGTGTGTGTTTTGGGTGGGGTTTTTTGTGGGGTGGGTTTTGGTTGGGGGGTGTGTTTGGGGTATCAATAAAAACTATGAAAAATTTGTGAAAAGTGGTGTGGGGGGTGGTGTGGGTGGTGTGGTGTGGTTGGGGGGTTTGGGGGGTCCCGGGCTTTGGGGGCGTGGTGTGGTTTTAGTTTTTATAATTTTTTGTGTGTGTGGGTTTTTTGTGTGTGTGTGTGGTGGTGGGTGTTCTTTCCCTTCAAGCTCCAAAAGCCCACTCAAGGTTCACGTGCAGCAAGTGGGGAACGTTTTTTACCCCAATCGAATGTTTTCAACGAAGTCTGGTCTGCAAGAAAGACTCCCCTGGGAACCATCAGATCGTCCCGTAGTAAGGGGCGTACCTACCTTCTTTTTTTTTTTATTCTGTGTCTTTCGTTTTTAAGGACGTAGGCAAAAACACACTAAAACCCCAACCCCCACCCCCCACCCACACACACACACACACACACACACACA
>JASPKP010006033.1:0-14866 GCA_030674155.1 Stramonita haemastoma | reverse complement strand
GGGGGAAAGGAAAAGGGGAAGGAAGCATCATTAGGGGAAGGAAAGAAAATGCAAAAAGGGGAATGCAAAAAAAGGAAGGGGTGGGTCTGTTGGCAGGTCTGTCTTGTCAAAAAGCATGTGGACACAGCACAGATAGAACTGACGGTAACTTAGCTGTAGACACAAGGATGTGGAGCTCTATTCGAAATTGTGTTTCAAATTGACTGGTCCTATCAACTGTTAAGGGCTCTGCTGGTCCTATCAACTGCTAAATTTTTTGTTGTACTTTCGATTTTTTTTTTTGGATTTTGAATCCCAAATTTTTCCAATTTCTGGTGCCATCAAAAAGCCGCCCTCGGCCAAAGAAACTTTTGGAACACAATTTTCTCTTTCTTTTTTCGTTCCTGGGTTAGAGCTCCAAACTTTACCCCCCGATGGATTTTGTAGCGTATGCAGCTTACCCCAACCATTTAGGTACGGCATTCCAACTTTAGGGATATAGTTGAGAAATCGACCTTCCAATTTTGCCAGGACAGTCAGAGGTACCGCCCTGCTCTTTTCGATTTTCAACTGTCATGGGATTTGTTGTGCTTTTTTTTTAATATGTAATTTGATTTTCACGTCAAACTAGAAAGAAAGTGTAGGGCTGAGAGTCAAACCCAGAAACTCACAGCGATATATCCATGTAAAAAAAAAATTAACACCACCCCCAAAAAAAACCAACCCCCCCCCCCCCCCCCGAAAAACCCATGTGATTAAAACAAAATACGGCCAAAACATTTAAAATGTAGCCTTGCTGAAAAAGTATCCCATCAGTCCCTCTCTTTTCTATCCCCACTGATCCCCACTTGTGTCCTAACCCCTCCTCCTTACACCCTTTTCCCAGAATATAACCCATGTCCCCTCCTTTGATAACCTCCACACACACACACACACACACACACACACAATCACACACACACACACACACACACACACACACACACACAGAGTCACACACACCACAGCAACACACACACACAACACACACACACACAGCAACAACACACACACATGAATCACACACACACATCACTACACACACAGTCACATACACACACAACATACACACACACAACACACACACAATTCACACATACACACACACACACACACACACAGAGTTACATTCATACACACACAGTCACCCTCAACTGGACACTAACACGTTTACACTGCAGCAAAATCATGGAAAGATAACCAGAGGCAGATCACCACATCAATTGCTTCACAATACTGTAATAGTAAAGGTGAAAGGTAAAGGTGTCCCATAACCTGTGTGGTCGTAGGGGAGCGAGGCATCAGAGACCTCAGCTTCTCTAGGGCCAGCATATTGAGGGCGGTGCCCATCTCCTCTCCCTTGCTGCTTTACCTTCCCTAACCCTAAAGTGGGCAGGTACCCATTGACAGCTGGGTGAACTGGGGACTGTACTGAAACCAAGGTGCGCAAATGGTCACCCATCCAGTTGGCAACCACGCTCGACGCTGCTTAACATTGGCTGGGGAAAGCGACTGCTCTGACTACTGAGCTATCCCGCCCCATCTCTCATTTGTTCCATTCATGAAGAAAATGCTTTTAAACAAGGGAAGGGAAGCGTTAAAATAATTGTCATCAAGTTACAAAAAAGATAAAGGAAGAAAACCAGTATAATGATTAAAAATCTACCACCATTTTCAGCAATGTACTACAAAATAACAACTCTCCTCTCTCAAACACTTGTCATTTAAAATACAAATCAGGCAACAAAACTTTAAATCAGACTATCATTAATCAGATCAGGCCTCTGCGGTGACAGCAATGTCTTCTGCGGCGACGGCGATGTCTTCTGCGGCGACGGCGAGGCGAAGTCTTGTGCAGCGACGGCGAAGTCCTGGATGGTTGGTGTCCTCACCTTCCTGCCAGAACACACGTCACAATCATCATTATCATCATTCACTACATTTATTTTTCGTTTTGTTATTCTTTGGCTAGAGCTCCGAGGTTTATTTGAGATGAGATTTTGCCTATGTGACCGTTTTACATGTTTTTATGCCGATGGAAATTGAAAAAAAAAAGTTTGGGAAATGGTTGTCTGCTGGGCCAGTGATACTGATTTGGAATGGAAACTATTCAAAAACAAAAGTTTGGGAAATGGTTGTTTGGCCAGTGATACTGATTTGTGCTACTTTACGACCTTGGTCGTTTTCAGCTACAGGTAACTCGTTAACCATAAGCCTCAAACTTTTGTCCTTCTAGAAACTTGACTTCTTGCAGCTCATCCTATGCTGCAGCCTAGGCACTGCTGAAAGTGGCATCAACATAAACCAAACCATGCACTGCATTGCACTGCTCACACAAACCTGGCGTCCTGTGATTTTTTTCTTACCTTTCATCACACACTGATGGGGCTTGTTGACTGACAGTGTTAAAGGTCAAGCCAAAGTCTCCTGCTTGACAATGTAAAATATAAATCAGTTTTCAGGATTATGCTGATAATTTACTTCTCAAAGCACACAGGTGTCGTGTTTATTATTTATTTATTTTTATTTATTTATTTACTGCTATTTCTTACAAAGCATAATACCAGCTGGAGAGGAGTCAGAATACCATTTATTATGTCACTGTCAGATTGTTACATTCTATTACCAGCTGCAGAGGAGTCAGAATACCATACGTCACTGTCAGATGTTACATTGTTACATTACATTATATTACCAGCTGGAAGCAGTTACAATACCATACGTCACTGTCAGATTGTTACATTACATTCATAATTACCAGCTGGAGAGCAGTTACAATACCATACGTCACTGTCAGATTGTTCATTATTTAATACATATCATTACAGCTGGAGAGCAGTTCAATACATACGTCACTGTCAATGTTAAGTACATCTGTGAGAGTTCTGATGACTTTCGAGTACTTCGCCATGAAGGCAGCCATACTCCAACTTCAGAGGATTTTTCTCCTTTAGAGTGCAGGATTCTTCGCTACGAGCGTGTCCGGCTGAAGACAACTTCGACACACCATTTAAAATCTAACACCATGTCAGTCGAGACCTTGGCCCTTAGCTCACATCAATAACTGACAAAGCTTTGGCCTGGGCCAGAAAAGGAACAGATGGAATTTGATGTTACCTCGTCACGTCCTGGTAACTGACATGCTGTGCCGGATGGCGTGTCTGTTCTTGGGCACTTGATTCCAGTCCTGGAGCTCCTGAAAGCAGTGAAGAAATGTCAGTGACAGGGAAATGTTCACAGATCTACTAGCCTAAACCAGATTTCATGTTATCCCTTAAACAATAGATTCACAAGACTTCAATGTCGCTTTATCAGCTGAAAAAGACTTGTCTCATTTCCTGTTCTGCTTTACTAGCTCAAATCTAAAAGGATTTAGTCTTCAATTTGGGGAAGATAAACCTTCATAAGTACTTTTTAAAGACTATCATATTTCAGATTCACTTCATATGCTTAAACTTGAATAACGCTTTGAAAAACAAAATCATATTCACCGAAAATACATTCTATATTTGGCTTTCCGAGCCCAATGACAACAAAGAGTTTTTCATACCTGTCTTTAAACCACAGCATTACCACTCTTCCACAAAGGACGCAGTTCATGATGGCGGCCACTGCACACGGGGTCCTTGTTCCAGTCCCACAGCCCCTGAAAGCAAAGCAGTCCCAATCATTACCACTGAAAATTTGCTGGTTTTCTTGGACAAACATGACAGACTCCTGACCAAGTTACTTAAAAAGAAACTGAAATAAGGAATATATTATTTAATGAGTGCAAATTTCATTGTTTCAATATTTCAAAACAAACACGAAACTAGTATATAATGTTACATTTAATTTTCAAAACTATTTAAAAGCAGTCTTTTTAAGTCAATGAATCAATTTGCAAAATGTTCACAAACACAGAAAAAAAAGTTAAATGCCCTTGATTTACATAATCATGGCTATCTTTTTCGTCAACAATGAGGGAAACAGGCAATTAATTAGTATTAAAAAAAAAAAAAAAATAAAAAAAAAAAAAAAAAGGCCTTTGGCTTTTACAGCCCATGACAACAAAGACTTAGTATACTTTTCTTTAAACCACATCATTACCACTCTTCCACAAAGGACCCCAGTTCATGATGGCGGCCACTGCACACGGGTCCCTGGTTCCAGTCCCACAGCCCCTGAAAGCAAGGCAGTCCCAATCAGTAACACTGAAAATTTTGCTGGTTTTCTTGGACAAACATGACAGACTCCTGACCAAGTTACTTCAAAAGAGACCGAATTAAGGATTATTATTTGTAATGTGTACCATAATGCCCAATTATGTACTTATCTATTTTTATTTTTTTATTCATTTATCTATTTATATTATTTATTTATTTAATTTATTTATTCTTTTATATCGAGAATAGCTCATAATTACATTACGAGTTCAAATTTATTTGTTTCAATATTTCAGAACAAACTCGAAACCAGTACAAAATTTTAATTTCATTTTCAAGATTATTTGAAAGTCTTTCTAAGTTGATGAATCACTTTGCAAAAATGCTCACAATCACAGAAAAGAAACAGTGAAATGACCTTGATTTACCTATGTTTATCTCTTCCATCAACAAGGAGAGATAGAGGCCATTTAGTAAAAAACTAAAATGGTTGGCCACAAATGAAATTTAAAGTAATATTTTCTAACCTGGGTCTCGTTTCTGCTTCATGCAGGCAGGTGCATAGAACTTACAGCTGTGATGCTTCCCCTCATTCTGTGACTGATGGATAGCGCTGGACCTGACTGAAGCTGTTCTGGTGTGTGGAGGCTGGCACAGGTGATGCTTCCCCTCATTCGGTGACTGATGACGCCAGACTTGGACTATTCTGGCTCTTGTTGTCCTGGTCAAACAGTCAAACAAACACAATTCCCAGACTTTAGTAAAGAAAAAAAAGATATCAGGAAACCTTACAACTAAACGATAATATATATATATATATATAATATATATATATATATATATATATATTATATATATATATTATATATATATATATATATATATGTGTGTGTGTGTGTGTGTGTGTGTGGTGTGTGTGTGTGTGTGTGTGTGTGTGTGTGTGTGTGTGTGTGTGTGTGTAGAACAAAGATAAAACAACAGCCAGCTAGGTAGCACACTGGATTCTTGGTAGTTGGGTCATGGTTCCAAATCCCACACAAGCAGCATGAAGGGAGTTCTTTATTCCTTTTTTTTCCCTTCTTTCAATCTAGCCAGCCCTGACTCAGAGCCATGGGAAGACTGGGACCCCACAGTGAAGTGAAGCAGTCCAACACTTTACAGATGCATTAGGGAGTGTTTGAATCAGCAGCCTGACCCAACACTGACAACTCCTCAGTCTCATTTTATCTTACTTTTATCTTTATTTTATGTTTTGGGGAGAGAGCACACACAAGACAGAGGGACACACAGAGAGAGGACACAGTGAGAGAGGGAAGAGAGAGAGAGAGAGAGAGAGAGAGAGAGAGAGAGAGAGAGAGAGAGAGAGAGAGAGAGAGAGAGAAGAGAGAGAGAGGAAGAGAGAGAGAGGAGAGAGCAAGAAGTGAAGAAAGAGGGTTTTCTTTTTGTCAGAGCCGTGATCAGTTGCATGTATCATGATAGGTTGAATGCAAGGCTTTGATTTGTTTTACAGGATATAGTGCTATAGAAGTTCTAGATAATATTTTTAAAATATTATTTATCATCATCATCGTCGTCATCGTTGTCGCCATCATCATCTCATCGTCATATCATCATCATCATTATTGTCATCATTACTTACAGTGTAAGATCGTGATGGGGCAGAGTTCCCCAGATGACAGCTAACGTCTGAAGAGAATTCCCAGGTGATCCACATGACAGCCCTGTTGCTATAGTGATGACTCCTATGTGTCCACATGACACAGCTCCGTTGCAAGAGCGATGACTCCTATGTGATCCACATGACGACTAACCAGGTCAGGACCCGTGTCCAATAAAGGGTGGGAAGCAAGAAACTGAAGGAAATGCTTGGAAAATGTGGGGGACGGCAGTCACAATCCTTTAGAACCACTGTGCCAAAATGAAGTCACACTCCCTCAGAACCACTGTCTCAAAGATGCCAGTAGGTGAGAGAATAGCTCTCCCCCATAACCACTGTTCCAAAGAAAACGTCACACTCCCTCAGAGCCACTGTCCCAAAGATGAGGCAACCTTCATCACCAGCATCTCAAAAGCCTTTTTATGTGGCGTCATTGTTTTAACACCAAGACATCACTGTCACCCAGATTGCTCTCCTTCCATCTCTTGCGCTGTTTGGTCCCTAGTTTGAAATCTAATTCTGCTCTTTTTTATGCTTTTTTTGTTGTTTACCCCATTAAAACTAGTTTTATCTTCTAATACTAAGCTATTTTGGTTTTATTTCCTATTTTATCATTTTTTTGGCAGATAGGTTTTAACATTTTATTTCATTTATTTTAATCTGTCCTATTCTGTTATAGTTTAATTCTACCTTTTCTTTTAGCAAGAGATCAGAGATGCAATCAGAAATGTGGTGCCCAGTGATCGTTCAAAGGCAACTGGCAGGACAGTTCAGTTCAATGGCAAAGACATCGTCTGACAAAGAACTTCAGTGCTAACATCTGCATAGTCGGGACTCGTGAACACTAAAACACTTACAACTTCGGGAATAGCAGAATATCCCCAGTCTGAGATCTCTGGGAATAGCAGAATATCCCCATTCTGAAAACTCTGGGAATAACAGAGTATCCCCATTTTGAAAACTTTGGGGATAACAGATAATCCCCATTCTGAAAACTTGGGGATAGCAGAATATCCCCATTCTGAACACTTGGGGGATAGCAGAATATCCCCATACGAAAAACCTTTGGGATAGCAAGACTATCCCCATTCTGAAAACTTCAGGTCTGACATATTCCTGATGTAAACTCCATCAGCACAAAGCTCTACGAAGGCTTTGTTGAAGCATTTCCTTCCTAAATTCCCTAACCTCAATATGACAAAGGCCCAACCCAGCTAAAAACCAATGTGGATCACAACAGGCCGATTAAGGTAAGATGTTCTGAGGTTGCTGTGAAGTTTCTGATGACAAAAAAGACAAAATACAAAAAAAAATAATTATGACCGTACTATTAGGAGAAGAGTAAGAGAAGGGTGTGTGTGTGTGTGTGTGTGTGTGTGTGTGTGTGTGTGTGTGTGTGTGTGTGTGTGTGTGTGTGTGTGTGTGTGTGTGTGTGTTGCGCGCGCGCGTGGTGTGTGTGCGTG
The DNA here is from genome assembly GCA_030674155.1 of Stramonita haemastoma. Taxonomy (NCBI): domain Eukaryota; kingdom Metazoa; phylum Mollusca; class Gastropoda; order Neogastropoda; family Muricidae; genus Stramonita; species Stramonita haemastoma. The sequence goes on along the minus strand of JASPKP010006033.1, from coordinate 7,583 downwards.
GTGTGCGTATGTTGTGTGTGCGTGTGCGTGTGTGTATGTGTATGTGTGCAGATGGGTGTGTGAGTGTCTATTATTTTTTTTAATTCTTTTATTTCGAGGATAATGGATTAAGCACTCATGTGCTTTTTTACATCCAGTCCAAGTGTGTATGCACTGTTTGGAAATTCTGTCAGTTCCCACAGGCACACAATGGCCTACTCTTCCGAAAAACAGAAGGGAGTTTATCGTGTGCATCAGATGTTCTGCGTGCGTTGGCACACTGGGCCTTGGTTTATAGTCTCATGGGAAGGACTCCTGAAGGGAGTGGAGTCGGCACTGATGTTAACGCCAGAGGAAAAAATCGTCTCCAACGAGATCAAACCGGGTCAGCAGATCACTATGGGATAATCACTCTTGTGCTTTTTTACATCTAGTCCCCGTAGGTTTTAACGTGTACACAAGACGTCCTGCGTGCGTTTCGTACAGGGGACTTTGGTTTATAATCTCATCGAAAGGCTTTTTGAGGGGATTGGAGTCAGCACTGGTATTAACTCTAGCAAAAAAAAAACTAATAAGATTCGAAACCGGTCAGATCACCAGCGCATCACTCTTACCATGCTATCCGTTTCCCGTTTTTGTGTGTGTGTGTGTGTGTGTGTGTGTGTGTGTGTGTTGTGTGTGTGTGTGTGTGTGTGTGTGTGTGTGTGTGTGTGAACAATCAATCAATCATCAATAATCAATCAATCAATCAGTAATTTTATTTCCAGATGGTACATTGAGTAAGCATCGATTTGCTTTTTCCATCAAGCCATCTATCTAAAGAAAAGAAAAAAAATCAAAACAACACACAACAAATCAAACCAAAACAAAACAAAAAACCAACAAAAAACAAAGCAGAAAATCCCTAGCAAAAATAAAGCCAACAAAAGAAAGAAAAGGGGAAAAAGCAAACAAACAGATAAAACAACATCAATCATTTCACCAACATTAACATGACTTCACCAGCTTTAAAATAAAATATTTCTATAGATAATACAAGCAACTAGTGTGTGTGTGTGCGTGTGTGTGTGCGTGTGTGTGTGTGTGTGTGTGTGTGTGTGTGTGTGTGTGTGTGTGCGCGCGAGCACGTGTTGTGGTGTGTGTGTGTGTGTGTGTGTGTGTGTGTGTGTGTGTGTGCGTGCGTGAGGTGTGTGTGTGCGCGCGCGAGCGTTGTGTCTGCGCGCGGGTGTGTGTGTGTGTGTGTGTGTGTGTGTGTGTGTGTGTGTGTGTGTGTGTGTGTGTGTGTGTGTGTTGTGTGTGTGTGTGTTGTGATGTGTGTGTGTGTGTGTGTGTGTGCGTGCCTGCATACGTGTGTGTACCTGTGTGCGTGTCTGTGCGTGTGTGTACATGTGTGCATGCGTGCGTGCGTGCGTGCGCGCGTGTGTGTGTGTGTGTGTGTGTGTGTGTTGTGTGATGCTCTCTCTCTCTGTTCTTCTCTCTCTCTCTCTCTCTCTCTCTCTCTCTCTCTCTCTCTCTCTCTCTCTCTCTCTCTCTCTCTCTCTCCCTCCTCCCTCCCTCCCCTCTGTCTCTGTCTTGCTCTGTCTCTGTCTCTGTCTCTCTCTCTCTCTGTGCACTGAGATTCTGCTAAGTTGAAATGATAAACTTGGCTGTGTTTCTTGTTCAGTGTTTTAGGATCAAACCGACATCTTGGCAGCTATCAGAAGCTGGTAACAGACCTGAAAATGCAGCAACCCCCTTCCCCCCAAAAAACCCCAAAATCCTTCCAGGAATGTGTCATTCAAACAGTTAAAACTGACGCTGTAACTGAGTGGTTAACCCTGTCTAACTTCAATCTCATGGGTCCGTCAAGTCGTGGGGTTCGAAACTCTTCCCCGTCTGGCCAATATTTAAGTGCAGACCTGCCCATGCCTTTAATTCTCTTCGTTGTGTATATAGACACACACAGACGATCAAATATCCACGTTAAAGATCCCATAACTAATTACAGCAATCCCCGAAGTAGGAATGTGGCTACCTAAATGACGGAGGTTGGTGGAGTGGGGGGGGGGGGAGAACGTTGGCATACGCATACGCAAAAAATCATACCGTTCTTGAACCTCGGATCTCTTAAGTTGAGGAACGAAAACAAAAATTGAAATAAAAAAACATTCGTGGATTATGGAAACACGAACACATCTATCATCTATTCCTGAAGTCAGAATGAGCTACCTTCATGGTGAGGCAAAAAACGGTCGCATGTATACGCAAAACCTCACCATTGACGAATTCAGAGCTCTAGTCGAGGAATGAGAAACCCAAAACAACAATTCCAATTCACACTTCAAAGATTTATTATCTCCCAAATAGAGAAATTCAAAAACAAAAAGTTAAAATGTAGCCCTACATCAAACGATCAGTGACTGTTGTATCAAGGCTATAGATGTAGGTGTCTACAAGTTGTAAGGTATCGGTGGTCTAAGAGGTAACGCGCCTTGCTAGAAAGCGAAAATCCGGGTCGGATTGCGGAGGTTCAAATCCCGTTTGGGCCCAATCCATTAGAGCGATGAGTGGTGGTCTGGGTGCTAGTCTTTCGGATGAGACGATAAACCGAGGTCCCGTGTGTTATACATCGTTATTTAGCGCTCTTTACACCAGTCCCCGTGTGTATGCAGTTTTTTTAATTGTCATCTGTTCCTACCAGCACATGATGGTCTACTCTTACGAAAAGCGGACAGGTTTTAACGTGTGTGCAAGATGTTCTGCGTGCGTTCCACACAGGGCCTCGGTTTATAGTCTCATCCGAAAGACTTTACGGGGGGATTGGAGTCAGCACTGATGTTAACTCCAGAGAAAAATCCTCTCGACTGGAAATCGAACCTGGTGGTCAAACTGGGAGTCGTTAGCATGTAGGTATACATTGAACGGAAAATATCACTAACCTTTGTATGGAATGAAACAATTTGCGTGTAGATTAGCACCTTCAGTTGATACCGAACTTGTTGGAAGAGGGCAAAGAAGACCAACTGGCGATACAAACCACTGCAATCTCAACTGAAAACATTATTTCGCGCTCACTTCATGACCGGAAGGGTCCCCGCGCATGTCACATGCCAGGATGGGTAACTCTGCGCTCCATTGGCAGTAGGAAGCTTGTATATTTGGCTAAACAGCAACGCGCTTTGAGGTACTAGAATTTTTTTTTTCAATACGATACTTGCAAAAATTGCGAGTCTAATAAAGGTGCAGGCATTTGATTCCTACCACTTAAAAAAAAAGATGATAATAATGATAATTTAAAAAAAAAAAAAAAAAAATAATTGTAATAATAATATAATATGATATAATAATATGATAATATAATTATAATAATAATAATAATAATAATAATAAATAATAATAATAATAATATGAATAGATATATGATGATGATATGATGATGTTAATGAATAATATAATAATAATAATAATAAAATAATAATAATTAATGATATAGATGATGATGATGATGATGATGATGATGTATGATGATGATAGATGATTATGAATGATGATGATGATGATGATGATGATGATGATGATGATGATCACACAACACACACACACACACACAACACACACACACACACACACACACACACACACACACACACACACACACACACACACACACACACACACACACACACAAATCCTGCTGTCAAGTAAGCATTTTCACTGCATGATGAAAAACCTGACAGTGGAAGGGAGACAACCTACTGGTTGTTCTGTGGAATCATGTTGTGTGAAGAGCAGTGAAGTCTTGTTCTCCCTTGCTGTTGCTGTTGCTGCTGCTGCTGCTGTTGTTGTTGTTTTTGTTGTTGTTGTTGTTGTTTTCTATTGATCATGATGCCATTCAGTGTGACACTATAATATGAAAAAATCAATATGAAAAAATCTCACCACTAAACAAATGTAGAGCGCTTTTTAAGGCCAAGTCTGCTGAAAATTGCTGACTGCAGCCTCCAAGACACTGACTTCCTGCCTAAGGTCTTCCCTCCTTCATTATAAGTGCATACCCTTCAACATCCACCCCGTCCCTCCCCCCTCACAGCACATACACACATAGGCCTTTTTTAATATAGATTTTAATTAATACCACTTGAAGTCACAGCAGACTTCTCTGCCTGAAACTCAGGCTGCTCTCCCAGAATAGCCACAAGAGCAACATCACCCATTTTATATTTTGTTTCTCTTTCTGTCTGCAACTGTATTTGACTCCCTATCAGAGTGGCATTTTTCTCTAGAATTTTACCAGGGACAACTCTCTTGTTGGGTTCTTTTATGTGCACTAAATAGTTATGTGTAACACACAGGACCTTGTTTTTTTGACTGAAAAACTAGGATCCAGGCTACCACTCATGTCTTATAGGTGGGGTAAACATTTTGAGTCCAAAAGGGATTCAAACTATCCACACTTTAACGGAAGATTTTGCTTTCTAGACTGCTGCATTACCTCTAGGCCACTGATTCCCATACACACACATGGATGAGCTGCACCCTGGGCACACACACACACACACACACACACACACACACACACACACACACACACACACACACACACACACACACACACACACACACACACTCTGGTATCAAGCAAGCATTCTCACAGCATGCTAAAAAAAGATGACAGTGGAAGGGAAACAACCTACTGGCTGTTCTATGGATCCTGATCATGTCGTGTACTGTGAACAGCTGTGAAGTGTTATTCTGGCTTGCTGTTGTTGTTGCTGTTGTTGTTGTTATTTTTCATTGTTGTTGCTGCTGTTATTGTTGTTGTTTTAATATAACACCATCCAGTCTGACTGTAAAATCTGACCAGCCCCCCACCCTCTCCTCTCTCTCTACCTCTCTAGTTGTGATAATGAACCATATTAATTAAGCAGTTCACTACCAGGAAAATTCTGATTGAAGAGTCCTGCCAGTGCCAGAGAATTTTACATTTCTGGGGTAGTGATTAACAAGAAATGCTGGCCTGAAACTATTTAAGAGAAAAAAGTGTTGTTGTTTTTTTAATGGAAAATGAATGAAAAAATGATTGGCCATTGGATCTTAAGAACATTGATTTTCTAACCTTACATTACATGCTTAATTAACTACAAGCTGTGTGCAAACCCACATCTGCAGAACATATTGAGCACACCTTAAATCATTTTCCACTTTTCCCAAACTGGGCCATTGTGTGCTGGTGAGAACAGATGACAAAATTTACAAAATTGCAAACACACCAGGATTGGCAGTAGAAAATTGCGTGAATGCTTATTTGATTATCCTGGATATGAATGAATGAATGAATGAATGAATGAATGAATGAATAAATAAATAAATAAATAAATAAATAAATAAATAAATAAATAAATAAATAAATGTGACCTCCACCATGAAATAAGTTGCTTAGCACCAGACCCTCTTTTCCCCTAGGAGCCATTAAAGGCTGGTGGGGGTCAGGTTGTGGAATTTTAGACTTTGATTGATAATAAGACTATAGTCCTTATTATGGGGGACCCACATGCATGCACACACAGACCCACAGACCCACAGACACACACATGCACATGCACACACACACACACATGCATAACAAACATACACAGATGTTGTATTTGATGTAATATGTAATATGTTGCATTTTTGCAACTCATGCTTTTTTTTTTTTGGGGGGGGGGGGGGGGGTATTGATTTCAGTTTTTTCTGTTATTGACTTGGTGTTGTTGATGCCAGGTTCAGATTGACAATAGAATTACAGTTGATCTTTTACTGATAATACCCCCTCCCTCTCTCTGTCTCTCAGTCTCTCTCTCTCTGTCTCATCCTCAATCTCATTCTCTGTCTCTCTCTGTTTCTGTCTGTCTGTCTCTCTCTCTCCCTCCCTCCCTTCCACTCTTTCTTGAAATCCTTAGTTGTGATCATTAAGGACAGTCCCCACCAGGATAAGGGCTGGAAAAGTATGTCAATACTTGTCTGTAACCCTTGGTTATAAAAAGATATTACCAATAAATCTATGAGTCAACCAACCAGCCAGCCAGCCAGCCAACCAACTAACCAATCAATCAATTATTCTTTTAGTCAATCAATCAACCAACCAACAAATCAATTAACTGATCAACCAACCAATCAGAAATGAATGATTGAATCATTCAGTAATTGAATCCATCAATCATCAATCAATCAATCAATCAATCATCCATCCAACCAATCCTTCAATCAATCAATCAATCAATCAATCAATCAATCAATCAATCAATTGTTCAATCAATCAATCCTTCAATCAATCAATCAATAAATCAACAATTCAATAAATCAATCACTCAATCAATCAGTTGGAGAGAGAACTTCAGATTTTTTTTCCTTGAACACGGAACAGTTCCAATAATGGAGATAATCCTGGACTGAAAGTGAGGGAAACTGACAGCAGTTCTTTCCCCTCCACCACTGGCTACAGAATAATTACAGACCTAAGGGAGGGAGGGCACAGTGACCTGCAGCACACTGCACTGTTGCTTCAAGAGTTCCACAACTTCTGAACCCAGGGATGGGGTCTGGAGGCAAGAGAAGGTGTGACTTATCTCAGTAATAGACAGACAGAAGACAGACATATAAACAGGCAGACTGACAGACATAAACAGGCAGACAGACAGAAGACAGGCAGACAGACAAACATATAAACAGGCAGACCGACAGACATAAACAGGCAGACAGACAGAAGACAGGCAGACAGACAAACATATAAACAAGCAGACCGACAGACATAAACAGGCAGACAGACAGAAGACAGGCAGACAGATAAACAGACAGGCAGACAGACAAACAGACAGACAGACAGGGATACAGACAGACAGGCAGACAAGCCAACAGGCAGACAGACAGACAGATAAACAGATGATGTGAGAGTAAAATACAGACATCAGTGCAATACACACCACATTTTGTCTTACTTAAAACATCTGAGCAGTTACTAGTAGTGTGTGTTTCATTGGAAAAGAGCTGTCATTTAGGCTTATCAGATAAGAATCAGTAGTACTGCAAGTGTTGCCCCGCCCATGACAGTGTTAATAGTGGGTGGATCCTTGTTCAGTCAGGGAGGATGGGCAGTGTGTGCTTCCTTTCCAAACAGCTGTCATTTAGGCTCATCAAGAAAAGAATCAGTAGTACCTCACGTGTTGCCCCGCCCATGACAGGTGGCAAAAGTGGGTGGAGCCTTGTTCAGTGAGGGAGGATGGGCAGTGCGTGAGGCAGGCCAGCTGTAGCAGACAGCAGTCTCACAGTGTTCAGTTTGGATTGGAGTTCTTTCCTTTATTGTTGTTCAGCAACTTCCGAAACCTACTTTTTCCTATGTTTTTGATATGCTGTTTGTGATGTTTTTTTTCTACTTGTTGCACCAAATTTGGAAAACTATTGCAGTTTGTTCTTTGGGAAATGGAAGGATTGATTCTACTTTACATCAGTTGGTACCTCCTATATCCCAGCCCACTCCCTCCCTTTCCCCCTCCCTCTTTCTACCACCCCTTCAGTCTTGCTTTGTTCCCTGCCAATGAACCAGATCACCATTGTTGATTGGCCAGGTGTGTAAGTGGCTTACCACC
>JASPKP010006032.1:10000-14873 GCA_030674155.1 Stramonita haemastoma | reverse complement strand
ATTTCTGTGATTTTGTATAGGCCACTGTGTAGATGTTGCTTTTCAGATGTGAAGAGAGAGAGAGACTTACTTATTCTTTTTTTATCGAGGATAATGGAATAAGCACTCATGTGCTTTTTTTTATCCAGTCCCCGTGTGTATGCAGTTTTGTAGATGTCATCTGATCCACCGGCATACGATGGCCTACTCTTACGAAAAGCGGAACAGGATTTAACGTGTGCGCAAGATGTGTTCTGCGTGCGTTCGCACATGGGGCTCGGTTTAAAGTCTCATCCGAAGGACTTTTGGGGAGAGTGGGTCAGCACTGATGTTAACTCCAGGAGAAAAATCTCCTCGACCGGACTCGAACTGGGGTCTGCAAATTGCCAGCGCAATGTTCTGACCACTAGGCTATCCGTCCCCCAGAGAGAGAGAGAGAGAGAGAGAGAGAGAGAGACAGAGAGAGAGAGAGAGAGAGAGAGAGAGAGAGAGAGTGTGTGTGTGTGTGTGTGTGTGGTGTGTGTGTGTGTGTGTGTGTGTGTGTGTGTGTGTGTGTGTGTGTGTGTGTGTGTGTGTGTGCGCGCGCGCGCGCTGTGTGTTGTGTGTGGTGTTGTGTGGTGTGGTGTGGTGTGGTGTGGTGTGGTGTGTGTGTGTGTGTGTGTGTGTGTGTGTGTGTGTGTGTGTGTGTGTGTGTGTGTGTGTGTGTGTGTCCGTTTTAACGTCTATCCACCAAAAAGTCATTTTAGACGGGTGTGTGTGTGTGTGTGTGTGTGTGTGTGTGTGTGTGTGTGTGTGTGTGTGTGTGTGTGTGTGTGTGTGTGTGTGTGTGTGTGTGTGTGTCCGTCCGTTTTAACGTCTATCCACTAAAAAGTCATTTTAGACAGTGTGGTGTTTGTGTGTGTGTGTGCGTGTGTGCGTGCGCGCGTGTGTGTGTGAGTGTGAGTGTGAGTGTGTATGTGTGTGTGTGTGTGTGTGTGTGTGTGTGTGTGTGTGTGTGTGTGTGTGTGTGTGTGTGTGTGTGTGTGGTGTGGTGTGTGGTGTGGTGTGGTGTGGTATGGTGTGTGTGGTGTGTGTGTGTGTGTGTGTGTGTGTGTGTGTGTGTGTGTGTGTGTGTGTGTGTGTGTGTTATTTCGATTTATTCTTTTATATCGAGGATAATGGAATAAGCACTCTTGTGCTTTTTTTCATCCAGTCCCCGTGTGTCTGCAATTTTGTAGATGTCATCTGTTCCCACCGGCACACGATGGCCTACTCTTACGAAAAGCGGAACAGGTTTTAACGTGTGCGCAAGGTGTTATGCGTGTGTTCGCACACGGGGCCTCGGTTTAAAGTCTCATCCGAAGGACTTTTGGGGAGAGTGGAGTCAGCACTGATGTTAACTCCAGGAGAAAAATCTCCTCGACCGGACTCGAACCCGGGTCGTCAAATTGCCAGCGCAATGTTCTGACCACTAGGCTATCCGTGTGTGTGTGTGTGTGTGTGTGTGTGTGTGTGTGTGTGTGTGTGTGTGTGTGTGTGTGTGTGTGTGTGTGTGTGTGTGTGTGTGTGTGTGTGTGTGTGTGAAGTTTGTTTTTTCTTACCCTCTGTGCTTAAGTGGTGAATTCCCCCCTCCTCCCCACAATAACCTATTGATATAAAACGTGTGCCTATAAAACAAGGAATAACCAGCAACACGGCACTCCTTTCATTAGTGATCTGTTCATTGCTAAAATTAATAGCAAAAACAAAACCATAAACCATGCCACTATCATTTCGGTGATGATTAAGAGAAAAAAAAACAAAGAAGAAAAAAGATAGGACAACCTCCCCCCCCCCTACCACCACCACTAACACCAACACCCACCAAATTTCCCAGGACTATGTAAACATGAACATTTGGGGGGGGGGGGGGGGGTACACGTTAGATGCAGATCAGACGTGGACCCGTATTACGTGAGGGCAATATCAAACACTTCCTATTTTAATTAAAGAGGGTTAGTGGGCGAGGGAGAGGAGATGGAAGCCGCCCTCAATATGCTGGCCCCTTGAAAAGCTGAGGTCTCTGACGCCTCGCTCCCCTATGACCGCCTAGGTTATGGGACACCTGTACATTTTTAGTATGTTGTTCTCCACTTTTCCGGGTTTTTTTTCCTGTTTCTCTTTAGTTAGGCTATATAATTAATAGCGTGGCTATTTACTTCCACCACGCCCCATACCTACCATGCGACCAACACCTAGCTAAATGCTAAACGCTAAAAACAAGTGGATCGGTGGTCTAGATGTAACGCGCCTGTCTAGAAAGCAAATAGTCCTGGTCGGAGTGTGCGGTGGTTCGAACCCCGTTTGGGCCCAAAACTTTTTCCCCATCCATTAGATCATGAGTGGTGGTCTGGGTGCTAGTCTTTCGGTTGAGACGATAAACCGAGGTCCCATGTGTTACACATTATTTAGCGCACGTAAAAAAAAAAAATTTTAAAAACCACGGCAACAAGAGGGTTGTTCCTGGCAAAATTCTGTTGAAAAAAGGCACTCCGGTAGGAAAACAAATACAGTTGCAGACAGGAAAAAGAAAAAAAATGGGTAGCTGATGCACTTGTGGCGACGCGGTCTCCCCGGGGAGAGCAGCCCGAATTTCACGCAGAGAAATCTGCTGTGACATAAAGTGGTATGAATGAATAAATAAATAAATAAATAATCACTTAGCCTAGTGGGAACCGGATAGCTCAGTGGTCAGAGCTCTGGCTTTCCCCCAGCTAAGGTTAATTAAAATCTGCATCCAGCGTGTTTACTAAGTGGGATGGGCTAAGCCAAGATGTTTGCGCATCTTGGCTTTATTAGTACAGTCCTCCAGTTCACCCAGCTGTAAATGGGCACCTGCCCTCTTAAGGGTCAGGGAAGGTAAAGCAGCGAGGGAGAGGAGATGGGCGCCGCCCTCGATAATTATGCTGGCCCTTGGAGACGGTGAGGTCTCTTGACACCTCGCTCCCCTACGACGACATAGGTTATGGCCCGGACTCCTGTTCTTTTTTTTATTTACCTTTCAACATCCTGTGCCATTGGAAAATATCCAGTTTGTACAAAAGACAGTTTAAATATACAGCAGATCTCACCCCCACCCCCACCCCCCACCCCATTATTTGAACAGTTTTTTTACAACATACCATCAATTAAACAGTATTTCGCAACAGATACAAAAACACACTCAAGTCAGTACACTTCAACAACTACCTGAAGAGATGCAACACAGTCAACAGAAATAATACCAGATCTAGACACCTATCTCACTCCAACACTCCCATCAGAACTCTTCAAAAAACATTCCTCCAGATTTTCCTGAATCTATACAAAACTACGGGGAAAAAAACACCACCCCCTGTCTGTATAGACCTAGGCCTATCCTATATCGTGCTACAGTAACAATACTGATTCAAGGGAACTCTTGCCAGGAGTGGTTAGGCTAGAAAAATAACTTGATATTCCAAAGAACATTGTGAATTCCTATTGTGTTATTGTGCCAGTGACGCACTTTCCGGCCAATCCCTCTTCCTCTCCTAGCGGGCCTTCCCCAATTTGCTTGCCACCCCCTTCCCCACAGATGGGGACGGGATAGCGTAGTGGTCAGAACATTGCGCTCGCAATTTGACGACCCGTGTTCGATTCCCGGTCGAAGGGATTTTTTCCCCCTGGAGTTAATTAACATCAGTGCTGACTCCACTCTCCCCAAAAGTCTTTTCGGATTAGACTGTAAACCGAGGTCCCCGTGTGGGAACGCACGTAGAACATCTTGCGCGCACACGTTAAATCCTGTTCCGCTTTTCGTAAGAGTAGGTCATCGTGTGCCCGGTGGGAACAGATGACATTTACAAAATTGCATACACACGGGGACTGGATGTAAAAAAAAGCACAAGAGAATTTATCCTATTATCATCGATATAAAAGAATAAAACAAAAAAAATAATAATAATCCTTCTTCCTCCCCTGTATCCCTCTACACTACCTCACTTTGTTTGCCACCACCTTTCCCGCAGATCCTGTGTGTGTTTGTTTCTACATGGTACAGGGCATTTAATTTCGCCTGCCACCCCCCACCCCCCACCCCCACCCCCACCCCCTTCCTCCCCTTTTCCCCAGACTCGACAATTCTTTCACCTTGTTGCCAGGAGACGAACACTGGTCTGCACTGTCCCCTAGTAGTAGTCCTGGGCTACCCTTCCTCTTTCCGCCTCCATAGGCTATAGGCTAGGCCTATACCACTCCAAGTGCAGCTGCTCTCTCTGTGTTCAGCTGATGCCATCTCCACTGAACTCATCTCCCCAGCAACCCAAGCTCTCTTCTGCCACCCCCCCCCCCCCCCCCCCCAGCAGACTCATTGTTGTGCTGAAAAAAAACCCTACCACTCCCCCCTTTCAATAATTCTGACTTCTGAGATGGCTGGTTTGGTTGTATTATAGTCCCAGCGGAGCTATCTGATTTAGGGACTGTACCATCAACCAACAGTCTTTTTTTTTTTATTCTTTTATTTCGAGGATAACAGAATGAGCACTCGTGTGTGGGTTGTTTTTTTACATCCAGTCCCCGTGTGTACGCAATTTTGTAAAATGTTGTCATCGGTTCCCACCGGCACACAATGGCCTACTCTTCCGAAACGCGGAACAGGTTTTAACGTGTGTGCACAATATGTTCTGCGTGCGTTCGCACACGAGAGCTCGGTTTATAGTCTCATCCGGAGGACTTTTGGGAGGAGGGAGTGGAGTCACTGAGTATGCAATCCTGAGATGTCTGACCTTTCCCACCAAATGCCAAACATCGATGTTGCCACCATCTCCCCACCAACTACTACATCCCCCCCTCCACCCCCACTTCCGCCTTTCCTTGTGAGCAGATGACACCCTTCCCCTCCAGCCCACCTCCACCA
>JASPKP010006032.1:0-2500 GCA_030674155.1 Stramonita haemastoma | reverse complement strand
CGCCCTCGCTGCTTTACAATCCCTGACCCTAAAGAGGGCAGGTACCCATTTACAGCTGGGTGAACTGGGGGGACTGTACTGAAGCCAAGGCGCAAACGGTCACCCATCCAATTGGCAACCACGTTCAACGCTGCTTAACCTGGCTGAGGGAAAGCCAGTGCTCTGACCACTGAGCTGTCCCGACCCCTAAGGAATAAATAAATAGATAATTAAGATAAAGCGAGAAGTCGCAGGTTCGATCCTTGTTTGAGCCCAGATGTTTCCTCCTCTATCCACTAAACCTTAAGTGGTGGTCTGGGTGCTAGTCTTTCGGATCAGACGATAAACCGAGGTTTCCCATCCAACAGACATTTATCGCACGTAAAAGAACAGCAGGGCAACAAGACAGTTGTCCCCGGCATTTTTTTTTTTTTTTTTTGCAGAAAAAAAGACATTCTCACTGGGAAGCAATCAGAAAAATCATATACATTATATATAGTGCTTAAACTTGGCCCTGACATAGAAACAATGTCCTTAACATAATAAGCCTAAAAAGCTCAGCTGAAAAAAGTAATGGCCGCAGATGTAGCCAGCAGACGAGCCTTTCAGCATGATGACTGATGGAGGGGATGAAGGTGTGTGCGGGGTGAGGGGGGGGGGAGGAAGCCCTTCACGCCACACCCTGACCACTCCAATTTGTCACCTCTCCCCAAGGACAGAGCGATGATTCCAGGGAAGAAGAAGCAAGCCCCCCCGAGAACCCTTTGTCGTGTCCTTATGCGGGTTTCTTGTCGCTAACTGGGTTGACATTCAACTGGTCAAAACGTATATGGATATTATTTTTTAACTGCTAGGGATGTTACTTGAAATCAGCACACACAGACACACAGACACAGACACAGACACACGCGCGCGCACGCACATACACACACACACACACACGCACGCACGCACGCACGCACGCACAGAGAGAGAGAGAGAGAGAGAGAGAGAGAGAGAGAGAGAGAGAGAGAGAGAGAGAGAGAGAGAGAGAGAGGAACTCGAACTCGAAAGGTTTATTCATGAAAAAAGGCCACTGGCCCATACATGAAGGGGGTTGCCGAATAACGATAACGAAAATTGCTTTAAGCTGACACACGACGCTACTCCAAGCCATGGAAACCACAGCATTGATTAGTAATGTACATCGAGACACAAACTCTTTACTGTCCAGATATGTTACGGCGTTCCGAGCCTTCTTTCATCCAGTCTTTGTCACAAACACACCCTTAGGTCTAGGCTAGGCCTAGCCAAGAGACTGCTGTAATAGGTCTCTAAGTGTCGCTAAGTCCCTTGAAGCACACGATAGGGTCTCCGTGTGTAGTGTGTTCTGGATACGCTTCCCATTCCGCAAACTGGCGAGTTTGACACGTTCCTCTTTTAGCATGTTTTTCTCTTGCTGTTTGACAAACCAGTACACACATACTGGCTCAGTGTCTGGTTGGCATGCGCACTGGATCACAATGTCGTCTGACTCACACGTCACAATATCTTCACCGTCTGAATGATGTAGCACGGATTTTCTAAAGTGTGTATTTCTTTGTCTGTCTCTTAGCCTTCTCTGTACGGATCTATCAGTTAGAGTAGCCACGTACTGTTTGACATTTCTTGTGTCGAATGCACCAACAATATTATCATTGTTCACCTCAGGCTGCAAAACACACATATCAGCACAGTCACTACAATCAGACATACAGGGAGGTTCTAAATCAACCGATGATGGCAACTTAACTGATGTTTTTGTGTTGATGTCCTGTGTGTGTGTTGTTGGTAGGTCTATTCCATGTGTATCTACACATGCTGTATTCCCCTGTTCTACTCCACTGTCAGGCAGACTCGAGGCACTGAGGCACTGAGGACACAATCACGTTCACACACAACACTTGCCTGCTTCTCTTTATGCTTTCGAGACCGTTCAACATCTCGTCCTCTTTGAGAAAACGATTTTTTCCTGTAGTACTGTGCTTGTGTGCTGCGATTCACTGTTGGATCCGCCATGTTGGTTGACACTGTTGTGTCCACTGGTTTCAGTCGCAAGACAAAAACCACGCTGTCCCCTTCTCCTGCCACTTTCCAGCTGGAAACTGCATTGTCGGTCAGCAGGGCGCCTAAGGTCCTCTCCACAGCCGCTGGAAGTCCAGTAACTGGCATTTTTGAATGAATTTCTAGTTTTACTGCTGCTCACAGAAAATGTACGCCCTGTCCGCTTCACTTCTCGTGACCGCCCCCCGAGAGAGAGAGAGAGAGAGAGAGAGAGAGAGAAGAGAGAGAGAGAGAGAGAGAGAGAGAGAGAGAGAGAGAGAGAGAGATCTGAAACAACGACAATAAGATGTGAATCAAAACAAAAACTCAGTCAAGACTGAGATGGTAAAACAAGTACTCCCTAACTTGACTGGGAATCTGTTGAGCGTGAGCCCACGTGTGTGGTGGTGCTTTGCTGATGGTACGGTATCTAAATCGGACAGCTCGCTGGGACTCAAAT
>JASPKP010006031.1:0-14873 GCA_030674155.1 Stramonita haemastoma | reverse complement strand
GGGCGCATGCAGCGGTACCCTGCACTTGCTGTGTGCTATATTGTTGTTATTGAATTATTTTTGTGTGCGGCTAGTCTTGTTGCGTACACCTTACAAGCTTTCCTTCCGACAAAGTGCTTTTCCCCATTGGGGGCTGTGGTGTCGAACTCCGCGGGCACCACGTATAAAGATGGCAGTGGATGGTGTATGTAGCATAAAACACTGTTTTTGGTGCCGTGGGGTCTTTACCCCGAAAAATTTGGGGTGTAGGGGGGACCAAAAAATCAACTCTTTTGGTGTTTGTGTTAAGTGCGCATCTGTGTGTGTGTATGTATGTGTGTGTGTATGTTGTGTGTGTGTGTGTGTGTATGTGTGTGTGTGTGTGTGTGTGTGTGTGTGTGTGTGTGTGTGTGTGGTTTTTGTTGTGTGTGTTTTTGTGCAGCAATACATCTGCGCTGTGACGTAAGGTATGTGATTTTAAGATATTGTGTTGTTTTCTTATTGTTTGTTTCACAATGCATGCGTGAAATTGTAATTTTAAATACCTTCATAATTTCTCAACTTGAGACATTAAAGTTTTTGGTCTTGGGTGTGTATGTGTTTATGTGTGTTGTGCATGACAACAGCCCAAAACGTTCAGTTCCTGCTATAGAAGTTTGGCGCCCCAGAAAAGGTTTGTATGGAGATCCTGTGCTTGTGTTGGGCCTTTCAAAAACACACACAAATCGACACCCCCCCCCCCCCCACACACAAAATACACCCCAACAAACACACACAACACATCCTTTCCAACCCCCTTGTGGTCTCTATTCCAGCTTGTGCTGCACAGCTCACACTGGGCCCCGTCCCCACCCCCCGCCCTGCCTGTAGGCAGAGCAAAGAAAATTTTGTACTGGGGTAAAAAGTTTCCAAAACCCAAAACTCTCTCTCTCTCTCTCTCTCTCTCTCTCTCTCTCTCTCTCTCTTTCTTCTCTCTCTCTCCCCCCCCCCTCCCTTTTCTTCTCTTTGTCGTGTGTGGTGGTTTTCCTTTCTTTCCTTTTTTTTTTTTTCTTCTTTTTTGTGAGAGCATGGTGTAAAGAGCTTTGTGCTCATCCATTTACTCTCAAAAAAAAATTTCGATTTAGGTTCTCTCTCCCCCTCTCTCTCCTTCTCTCTCTCTCTTTTCTCTTCTCTTCTCTCTCTTCTCTTCTCTCTCTCTCCCCTTTAAAAGTCTGCCAGAAAACTGATCTTTCCCAGCCTCACAGGCCCGGTTTTCCATTGATGTCAGTGCTGCCAGCATTCACTGACTGAGGGGGCTTTCATTCCAAACCCGATTTTCCGTCTACATATTTACAGCTTTGCCCCCAATGGGGAGGGGGGGGGGGAAGGGGGGGAAGGGTGGCATGGGGACAGGGGTGCGTGGACTTTGACCCCTGAGGAAATTGTGACGGTTCGTTGGTTGTTGTCAACAAAAAAAGGGGGTGAAGATATGGGGGGAAGGGGGGGAAGTTGGTGGGTGACTCAGCATCCACTCTCAAAAAGATTGGGAGGCCCAGGCAGGGGTGTTAGGGTTTACCGTTTTTTGTTTCATTTACCACAACAAAAAACACACCCCGAAACAAATACAAAATTAGGAATTTTCCCACATTTAAAAACACATAAAATAAAACAGAGAATTCGGGTAAGTGCTACTCTTCCAAATTTAAAAAGGGTTTTATTTCATAAAAGGCACCATAGAAATAAAATGTGGTTTTGCTCACAACAAAAAACAGTTGCCCTAGGAAAGCAATAGGAGTTTTAAAATTGTAAAAAAAAAAAAAATCGAATTCAATTTAAAACCGGGAAAAACCCCTGCCCTCAGTATCTGATGACATTATCCTAAATAATGTCCAACAGAATTTAGTCTTGCTAAGATGTTTTGGCAACATTATTTTATTAAACCCATGGTTTATTGTAGCACAAAAGAGAAAGAGAGGAGAGGAGATGGAGGGGGTAGAAAGAGAGGAGAGAAGAGTAGAGAGGAGGTGAGAGAGAGAGGAGAGAGGGGGGGGGGGGGGGGGGAAAGGAAAAGAGATTGAGGGGCCCCAATTTCTAGTGTCCCAAAAATCCATACAAAACTAGCGTCTGGGTACACAAATGACGACCATGTCCCCATTCATGGTTTGTTTGAAACCCCTTACAATAGAAAACCCATTATTAAGGCCAAGCTGTCCTTTTACTTTCAGAAAACGCAAAACCAGACAACTTTCCTTTTTCCAAAATCAACTTTGGGTCTATTAAATTAAAATGTACCATATAGTTTAACAAATAATTTGTACTGCCCACATTAATTTATCTGCGACACTGCGATGATATAAATTTTCTCGAAAAACCCAAAAAATCAAATGATTAGTTATTCTTTAAATTTTACTGAAAGACTGACATCAGACTATAAAATAAATCCAGGAAACAACAGTCAAACAACAAAAGCCTTACGCCCTCAAAAAAATTCCCCTGTGTCAAACAATACCCTCGCCAAGGAAAAAAAACCCCCCAAAATCCTAAAATTAAAAAAAAACCAGGTTCACAATTAAAAATTTAGAAAAAAAGTTAGGATTCTACCCCAATTCCCCCTTGTTTTTAAAAAAACGACTTACACACACTTTCAAATTTTGACCCCCAAAACCCTTATGAAATTCCGTTGTATGGGGCGATCAAATTTTTGGGTTTATCATAAATTTTTTCACCCTGATAAAAATAAATTCAATAAAAAAAAGTTTCACTTACGCTAAACCCGAAAACAATTTACAAAAAAAATACAAACTACTGTTTACTAGTGTCGTCTAAATCGCCTCTACGGCCCACAAGTCGTCTTGCCGCCCCTCTGGCTGTCGCGGGAAAAGGGGCTGAGGGACTGACCGCTCCTTTTATTACATGAAGCCTTTTGCTCTAAAGTCAAACCAATCTGTCCGGGGGGGGCCGTTTTTGACTGGCCAAAAACCCAAAATGAATTAAAGTGGAAATTTAAAAAGAAAAAAAGGGTAGCTTTATTTGGGAAAAAAAAAAAGGGGGGGTTGGTTTTGGAGCAATGGGAAAAAGCGGGATTCAACCAGTTAATTGGCGCCAGCTGTTCAAGTGGGCGCCAGGCGACTCTCTGTTTTAAATCCTCCCATCTCTGAAGCCCCCAAACAAAGAAAAGTCCAAGTCGGGTTTACCATAGCCCCTTTGCCCCCCTGTAAACCTCTTTGAAAAAAAAGGGGGGGAAGGAGGGGGGGGGGGGGGGGGGGGAAAGGGAGGGTTGTAGTAAATTTAGTGTCATTTTTTAGTATTAATTGCACACTATAACTTTTTGTTTTTTTATTTTGTTCCTACCAGTGTTATCCTCACATGTCTTTGGCCCTTTTTTTGCTTAAAAATAGATGTTTTTTTTTTTCCCCCCCCCCCCCCCCAAAAAAAAATCCACTTTTCCCCCCTCTTCCCCCTCCCCCCCCACTTTAAATTTTTCTCCCCCCCCCCTTCCCTTTTTCTTTAAATTATTTCCAGGGGGACAGTTGTACAAGGTGTTGGGTTGTCGCAGGATGGTCTTGTTGTTGCTGACGGTCCCCTTCCCCTCCTTTTTTCCCCCCCCTCTTTTTTCCCCCCTGCTGGCTATGCTTTTTCACAAAACAGGCTGGTTTTTCAGACTAGTGTCTGTGTCTGTCTGTCTGTTTTTCTGTTGTTCCTGTTGTTGTTGTCTGTCTGTTGTCGTTTTTCTCTCAAAAATTTCAGTTTCTTTTGTCTCTGTCTTGTCTTTGTCTTTTCTTTCCATCTCTCTGTGTCTTTTTCTCGGTCCTCTGTCTTGTGTCTGTGTCGCTGTCTGTCTGTCTTTTCTTTTTTGGGTCTGTCTGTCTGTCTCTCTCAGAATTCAATTCTCTCTCCTCTCTCTCTCTCTCTCTTCTCCCTCCTCTCCTCTCTCTCTTCTCTCTCTCTCTCTCTCTCTCTCTTCTTCTTCTTCTCTCTCTCTTCTTTCTCTCTCTCTCTCTCTCTCTCTCTCTTCTCTCTCTGTATGGTGTGTGTGTGTGGGGTTGTGTGTGTTTTTGTGGGTTGTGTGTGTGTGGGGTTGTTTTGTGGTTTGTGTGTGTGTGTGTGTGTGTTGGTGTGGGGGTGTGTGTGTGTGTGTGTGTGTGTGTGTGGGGTTTTTTGTTGTTTGTGTGTGTGTGTGTAGTTTTGTTAAAGCTTATCCAATTTATAAAAAAAAATGTGTGCAAATCATTTTAAAAATGGGGATGTTTTATGTATTTTTTTGTTGGTAGTTTTTCCCCCCCAATAAGGTATTAGTTATTTTTCCCCCTTTTATCCAAGTATGATTATATGACTTGTATACTTTTGACAGATGGTGGTTGGATTGTGTTTTCAGTTGTTTTTTCCCTTTATGGTCTCCTGTTTGCTTTTTATTATTAGCGCTTTTTTTTTTCCCCATCAACAAATCATTTCATTGTGATTTTCTTATTTTGTCTTTTGAATGAGGCTTTTTTTTCCCCTTTTTTAATAGTGTCCTTATTTTTGTTATTTTTTGGTAATGCAAAAATTTTTTGGTTTAGTATCTATTTATTTGTTTTTTACCCCAGAAAGGGTGGGGTTGGATGTAAAAAAGCGCCGAGGCTTATCTATTAAAACCAAAATAAAAAAATTTCCCTTCCCTTCCCTTGCCTGTTTTTGCTTTGCTTTGCTTTGCCTTGCCTTGCCTTCCCCTTTGCTTGTTTGCCTTGTTTTTGCCTTGCCTTGCCTTGATATGTCTCTGTCTCTGTCTGTTTTTTTTCGTCTGTCTGTCTGTCTGTCTGTCTGTCTGTTTTTGTCTGTCTCTCTCTCTGTCTCTCTGTCTCTCTGTCCTGTCTCTTCTCTGCTCGTCTCTGTCTCTGTCTTCTCTCTCTCTCTCTCTCTCTTCTCCTTCTCTCTTCCTCTCTCTTTTCTCTCTCCTCTCTCTCCCCCGCACCCACAACACCATTTTGTTTGAACACACACAGGGAATGGATGTAAAAAAAAAAAACGGCGCCTATTCCTTTCCCTCACTATAAACGAAGAAATTCAAAAAAATAGATTTTTTAAAAAAATCAAATTTACACGATATCAAAATTCTTAATCAAAAATTTGAAATGGACATGCTTTGAGAAAAAAAAGTCTGTCAAAGGGTGAATTGGTGCATCAAACCCCCATTGATGTTCACTAGTTTACATTACATAGAATATGCCCCTCAGGCTCCCCCATTCTTTTTGATGTAAAGCAGGAAAACCCTTTATTTATCGTTTCCATTACGATTCTCTCAAGCGAACGAACGCAGAACATCTTTGCCGGCGTTAAATCCTGTTCCGCTTTTCGTAGAGTAGGCCATCATGTGCCGGGGGAAACGATGACATTCCCAAAAAAACGCCTTATCCCGGGGCTGGTTAAAAAAAGCACACAAGGCTTTTCCAAATTTCCCCATTTTTTCAGAATAAACCAAATTAAACTCGCAAAAACAACCAATACACCCACTACATCCACCACACACCAACACACCACACCAACACAACACCACACACACACCACACACAACCCACACCACACCCACACACACACACCCCACACCCCACAACATACATACTTTCATCATTCCCTAATACATTATTATATATATTAATATATTATATATTATATATATTATTTAATATATTTATATTTTATTTATATTATTTATATTTATATATTATTTATATAATATATTTTACTTTCCCCTATACACTTAAAAATACATTACCCCCCGCACGACGCAGGCTGCCCACCCCGCTCGCACGCACGCATGGCATACCCACACACACACCACACACACACCAACACACACACACACACACCACACACACACACACCCATAAAGAGGCTCTTATTTGTGTTTATATTATTTTAAATTTTAAAATATTTTCAACGCGGGGATTTTTTTTGGCATTTTTTTAAAATTAATTTCTCTTGATTTGATTTCTTGATGTCGATTTAGAGAGGGAAATTTTTTTTTTACGTTCTTTTTTTGGTGTTTGTCTCTTTCTCTGTGTCTGTCCTTTCTCGGTCTCTCTTTGTCTCGTTGTCTCTGTCTCTCTGTCTGTCTCCCTCTTTGTGTCTCTTCTTTTTCTCTGTTTCGTCTGTCACTCTCTCTCTCTCAAATCCCGTCCTATCAATGCGTCACACAGTTGGTTCAGATTTCAATGGACATTTTTTGATTTTTGTCTTCAAGGAAGCTACACGGTTGGGCCCGGGCCCCCCATAAAACTAAAAATACGCTTTTGTTCGTGATCTTGTGGAAAACCCTTAAAGGCTGCTTTCAACATTTTTTTGCCCGGGCTTGTGTGTTTGGTGTAGCTTTGATTTCTTTTGCTGCCCCAGAAATGCTTTTGAAACCATTCAGCCAGATGTTTTAGGGGGCCCTTTCGTTTTCTGTCAGTGACCCCCTTAGTGTGGGTTGTAAGGGAGGCACGTAGGCCCTCACCATGGGTGCATTTGTGTGTGTGTGTGTGTGTGTGTGTGTGGTGTGCCCCGGGCGCGCGCCGCGCGCGCCGCGCGCGCGGGTTTGTGGGGGTGTGTGTGTGTGTGTGTGTGTGGTTTGGCAAACTTTGAACCGGCCTATACCCATGCTAGAAAATTTTGGGGGTTAAAAAGAGATATTTTTTTTTCTTGGGCCACAAAAAAACCTTTTGGGGGGTCTCTAAATTCAGGGCAATGTCAAAGTCAAAGTTAAATAAACCCAAAAATTTCTTTTCAGATGATATATTAAATAAGCTATACACATGCTTTTTTTCATTAACCCACCCATCTAAATATAATTTATTTATATATATATAAAATTATTTTATATATATATAATATTATATATATTTAAAATATTTTCGGCTAACAATATACACAAGGGCCCAAAAAGAAGTCACCAATTAAGCAACAGAAAAATACTCTTTCAAAACACCCCAAAGGAAACAACACACACCCCAACCCCAAAACACATACAAACCCCACACACACACCACAAAAACACCCACACACACACACCCCACACACACCACACACCACCACAAAACCACACACACACAAATACACACAACACACACCAAAATGCCCGCACGCACGCACACCACACAATGCCCCAGCAGCCCCACCCCTGTTGCCACACCTCCCCCCAATCATGCTGGGGACGGGAAAACCTAATGGGGGAGAAATTTTCGCTTCCCAAATTTTAGACCCGAGTTCGATTCCCTTTTGAGGGGATTTTTTCTCCTGGGGGTCAACTCATGTGACCCCCCTCTCCCCAAAAAACTTTAGGGTGGATGTAAAAAAAGGCCCCCCTTTTGCGAACGCAACAGAACTATTGCGACATCTTTAAAACCTGTTCGCTTTCCGTAAAAGTAGGCCTTGTGGCCCCGGGGGGGGAACGGTAACAACTTTATACAACTGCTACACAAAGGGACCGATGAAGAAAAAATGAGTGTTTCTTTTTTTTTTCCTCATTAAAAGAATAAAATAGAAATAAAATAAAAAACACACACACACTTTATCCTCGAAAAAAAATGTTTCCTTGCCCTTTCCTTGCCTTGCCTTGTCTCTCTCTCTCTCTCTTTCTCTCTCTTCCTTTTCTTTCTCCCTTTTCTCTCTCTCTCTCTCTCTTCTCTCTTCTCTCTCTCTCTCTTTTCTCTCTTTCCCCTCTGTCGGTCGGGGCGGTCGGTCTGTCTTTTCTGTCTGTCTGCTGTCTGTTGTCTGTCTTCTTCTTTCTCTCCTCTCTCTCTCTCTCTCTCTTCTCTCTCTCTTTCCCCTTCT
The DNA here is from genome assembly GCA_030674155.1 of Stramonita haemastoma. Lineage (NCBI taxonomy): Eukaryota > Metazoa > Mollusca > Gastropoda > Neogastropoda > Muricidae > Stramonita > Stramonita haemastoma. The sequence continues at coordinate 7,127 of JASPKP010006031.1, read as the reverse complement.
CTCTCCTCTCTTCTCCTTTTTCTCTCTATTTTTTTAATCTATAATTTTTTCTCTTCTGTTCTTATCTATCTTAGGGTAGCCTAGTGGTCGGGAAAATTGCTGGCAATTTGACGACCCCGGGTTCGAATCCCGGGCAGGAGATTTTTTTCCCTGGGGTTAAAAATCAGTGCGACTCCCCTCTCCCCAAAGTCCCTTGGATGAGACTTTAAACCCAGGCCCCCCGTGTGCGAAAACGCACGCAGAAAATCTTGCTTACACGTTAATCCCGTTCGTTTCGTAGAGTAGGCCCTTCGTTGTCCGGGGGGAACAGATGACATTTACAAAAAATGGTACAACGGGGATGGATGTAAAAAAGCACAAGAAATTTTTATTCATTATCCCCGATATAAAAATCATCAATCAATCAACAAACAATCAAAAAAGCAATCTTCTCCTTTCTTCTCTTCTCCCTCTTCTCTCTCTCTCTCTCTCTGTTTTTATATGTTTGTATTTTTGGGGGTTACATTTCTTCTTCTCTGTCTTCTCTCAAATTTTTAAACAATTTTATTTTTTAAATTTTAATCGTGTGTTTTCTTAACAGAAGGAAGGGGAAGGTGGTTAAGACATTCGCTTCCCAAAAAGTAACAGTGAGGTTCTGGGTTTGATTTTCAGCCTCGCCTTTACTTCCCAGTTTGACGAAAAGAAGCCGAATTTGAATGCCCAAAGTCTTTGGATGGGGACTATGAATCGAGGCCCGTGTGCGAACGAACGCAGAACATCTTGCACACACTTTTAAAACCCCGTTCGGCACTTCGAAAGAGCGGCCATTGTGTCCCGGTAGGAGGGGATAACAATCATATTAAATAAAATAAAAAACAGCATGCACACAGGTGTCGTATTTAGGGCACCATCCCTTTAGGAAAAATTTGGGGAGTTGGAGTCCCCAGATCAGCTCGGGGCTTTTATATGGCAATGTTCTGGTGGCTCCTGCAACGGGACTGGAAAATTCGTATCGGTCATTGCCTTTCCAATGGATCGTTCCAGTGGCGTGGAGAGGGGGGGGGGGGGGGGAGGTCTGCTGCTTGGGTAACAGCTTGCCCTCCATACTTACCTTTCCAGGCTTTGCGCTTTAAAGACTAGAGCGTAACTCCCTAGTCCTCCGAGACTTATGGGTGCCTACTACTTCTACTGTCTAACATTAATATTCGTATCACTTAGGGATTGTGTTTTTTGTTGAATACATAATTATCTATATCCATTTGTTTAAATAATTATGAATGTATTTAGTGGAGATTAGGTGTTTGTTGTGTACACCAACCTTATTTTTCCCAAATCATAGGTTGAACTTGTATTGTTGGTGATGGGTTTTTATTTTTTTTTTGTTTTATTTTGCTGTTGGGATTTTGTTTTTGGGTTTTTTTTGTTTTTTCTTTGGGTGGGGGCTGCTATTCCCTAATCAGGGCAAGGGCGGAAAGAAAAAAAAGTATGTGAATGCTTCCCTTGGAAAAAAATAAATTTTTCTCTCTCTCTCTCTCTCTCTCTTTTCTTCTCTCTCTCTCTCTCTCTTCTCTCTCTTTTCCTCTCTCTCTCCTCTCTCTCTCTACTCTCTCTCTCTTCTCTTATCTCTCTCTCTCCCCTCTCTTTTTTTTCCCTTCCCCCTCTTTTCTCTCTCTTCTCTCCTTTCTCTTCTCTCTCTTTCTTCTCTTTTCTCTCTTTCTCTCTCTTTTCTTTCTCTCTCTCTCTCTCCTCTCTCTTTTCTCTTCTCTCTTTTCTTTTTCTTCTCTCTCCTCTCTCTTCTCTCTCTTCTCTCTCTCTCTCTCTCTCTCTTTTCTCTCTCCCCTTTTTCTCTCTCTCTCCCCTTTTCTCTCCTCTCTCTTTTCTCTCTCTCTCTCTCTCTCTTTTCTCTCTTCTCTCTCTCTCTTCTCTCCTGTCTCTCTCTCTGTCCTTTCTCTCTCTCTTCTCTCTCCCCTTCTCTCTCTCTCTCTCTCTTCTCTCTCTCTCTCTCTCTCTTCGCCATGAAAACCCTTTTTGGAGTGTCAAAAAAGAACAAGGTGTAAAAGGAAAATCTATGGGTGTTTGAAATCATTTGTAGTTTTTTCATTACTCTAATGGGGTGCGTGCAATTTTTTGGTTTGATTTTTTTTTAAATTGTCTGTTTTTTTGGTTTTGGGGAAAGGATGCATACTGACCCCTTACCTTTCTCTTTTTATTAAATATTTATATATATTAAATATATTTATATATATATATATATATTTTATTTTATATATATATATATATATATATTTTTTTTATTATATTTATTTAATATTTATATATTTATATAAAATCGAAAAACGGGGAAATGAATGCTGAGGTAGCATGGATCCCAAATTTATTTTCCGGGCGTTTTGAACATTTATTTTTTTTTTTGCTTGATGTGGTTTTTGTTATTTTTCAACTCCAATTTAAAAGGTATTACAAAAAGATGCTGTTGGAAATAAAAATTAAAATGTTAACACTGAAAAAAAAAAAAGTCATGGTATTAGAAAATGGGGTATTTGGGCCCAAGTGGGAGAAATTTGGTTTGTTGGGGGGAAAACAAATATTAGAAGTTGTAAATGTTTATTGTTACTGACGGTTTAATTTGCGACAATGATTAGCATGAAAAAAGGGAAAAGTCAGCCTTAGCAAAAAAGGGGGTAAGAAGGAAGCTGTGCAATTAAAATTAAACCCTCCCAAAAATATAAGAACAGGATGCAAAATACCTATCTAAGATTTTTTGGACACTAAAAAAACAACCCTTTTTACTTTATGCACCCCTTTTTTTGGGGACGGGCCCAAAGCGGGTTTCCCTTTTAAAAAAAAGGTCCCATGTGTTAGTCGGCGAAAAAAAATTTCCCTGGGTGTTTCCGCAAAACCCCCAAAAAAGATGATCTGGGGTTTGATTTTGGGGAGAGGTGTCTGTATGTAAATTCTTGGTTTCTGCCTTGCGATATTGGTTTAGGTTGTTACAAAATATGGAAAAAAAATATTATCCTTACAAGGCTTATCATTTGTTTTTTAAATTAAAATAAAAACGGGAAGAATTGTGGGTAAAAAAAAGGTGGGGGAATTTTTTTATGCAAGACGGGTTTTTCAGTTTGTTTGGGGAAGCAAGGTGTGGGGGGGATTTTCCCAAAGATTCTTACTTTTTTTAAAGCAGGGGACTTTTTAAAATACTTCTTTACAAGATTTGTTTTCCCCAATTAAAAAATCGCAATAGTTTGAAGATTATAAAATCTTTTTAAAAAAAATTTTTTTGAAAAAAAAAAATGTTTTTCATGATATCAAAAACCCTACTTTTTTTAGGGTTAGTATCCTCAATTAAGATTTAAGGGCCCTGCAACGCAATGAAAATGTATATCGCCCACAGTGTTTCCCCTGCAAACAAAAATTTTGCCTTTTTGTGTGGAAGACGCAGAATTTTTCCCTTTGACTTTTCCCCAAATGTTTTTGGGGCCCTTTAAGAAAAAAAATTCCTGTAAATTTTCCACCCCCCCCCCCCAGGGTGTTGCTGCAATGTCAAAACATTCACCAGATGCACAGTATTCCCCATATTATATCTTTCCCCCCTCATTTTGCAGAAAAAAGGAGATGTATTATCCAAATGTGATAATGTTGTTGGGGCATGATGTGCTAGTTTGGGGCTGATTGATTTTGGTTTTCTTTTGATAGTGCACTGGGGATATCGGGAATTGTTCAGCCGGGTCAAGCACATTTTATTGCACCTTGCAAAGTTTCTTTTCCAATGTTTTCTTGATCTTTTTTTTAAAGTGGGGTTGGTTTTCCAATTTTCCCCTGTATTTTTTTCTTTTCCCCTGAGTTTTGGTTTTTTTATGTGTTTTGAAATTTTATGAACAAAATTTATACCTGTATTACTTTTCCCTCACCCTACATTTTTTTTGGGATTGTGGTTAAGGCCGAAATATCTTTAAAACCTTTTCAGTGCTTTTTTCTCTTCCTCTCGTCTTTCTGTCTCTGTCCTTTTCTCTGTCTCTCTGTCTCTTTCTCTGTCTCGGCCCTCTCTCTGTCTCTCATCTCTCTCTCTCTCTCTCTCTCTTCTCTTCTCTTTTCTTCTTCTCTCCTCTCTCTTTCTTTTCTCTCTCTTTTCTCTCTGGTGATGCTGGACTAGATGTGTAAAAGTCATCAAACAGGTGTGATATTTTCCCTTGGAAAAATGATGTCATTTTAAATTTTCCCATTTTTGGGGGAAGAAATGTATTTATCCCCAATTGTATGTCCTTCCACAAAAAGGGAAAAATATTTTGAACGGGGTTGGGGGGGGGAAAATTATTTTAAAAATAAAACCCTTTAAAATAAAAAATAATGGGAAAAAAGGGCAAAATGAAAATGAAAACATATATAAATAGTTTTCGATATTAGAATAAGAGAAAAAAAAAAAAAACCACCCTTTTTAAAAAAAAGATAGTTTTAAAAGTTGAAATATGGATTTGAATTTAAAAAGGGAAAGGGAAAGGGGAAAAACAGAGAAAAATGGCGGATGGGATAACTATAAAAATTTGGGATTTTTAGATACTTTTTAGAGGGGAAAATTAGCGCCTTCGTGCATGCTGCCTTTCCCGCTGGTGTTGGGGTGGTTTTGTGGGGTGTGTGGTGGTTGTGTGGGGTGTGTGTGTGTGTGTGGTTGTGTTTTTTGTGTGTGTTGGGGGGTCGGGGGGGGGGGGGGGTTTTTTGTGTGTGTGTGTTGTGTGGTGTTTTGTGTGTGTGGGGTTTTGTGTGTGTTTGTGTTTGTGTCTGTGTGTGTGTCTGTGGGCTGTGTCTGTGTCTGTTTTGGGCTGTGTGTCTTTTGTGTGGGGTGTGTGTGTGTGGTGTGGTTTTGTGGTTGTGTGTTGTTGTTGTATGTGTTGTGTCTGTATGTGGGGTGTGTCTGGTGTGTTTGTTGTTTTGTTTTTGCGTGTGTATGTGTGTGTATGTGTTTATGTAGTATGCAAGTGTGTGTGTGTGTTCATGTGTGTGTGTGTGTGTGGTGTGTGTGTGGGGTGTTGTGGGGGTGTTTGTGTTGTGTTTGTGTGTGTGTGTTTATTGGGAGGGTTTTAAAAAAAAGGGGTTAATTGATTTTTGGGTTTATTGATTAAAATTTTATTTTCAGAGGGTGAAGGGGTAAGCAGGGGAATTGTTTTTTACATACAGCCTTCTGTAAAAGATGCAAAAAAAAGAGAGGAAAAAGGGAAGCCACCAAAGGGTGGACATGTTCATGTGCACACCAGTCACCGTGTGTGTACAGCAAACAGGCCCGGATATTTTACAAAGTGCACACCCCCGTCACCGTGTTTTGTATAGCAAACAGGCCCCGCATATTAATTTTGCCCCAAACCCGTCAACGTGTGTTTTACAGCAAAACAGGCCCGCATAATGACTGTGCACACCAGTCACCGTGTATTTTACAGCAAAAAAAGGCCCCGCCCATGTAATTTTGCACACCCGGGCAAGGTGTGTACAGCAAACAGGGCCCGCATTTGAAATGTGCACACCAGTCAGTGTGTGTAACCCCGGGGGGGGAAAAAGGCCCGCACTGTACATGTGCACACCAGTCACCGGGGGGTGGTACAGCAAAAGGGGAGCCAGTGAGCCTACCCACCCTTTTGGGCATTGCTGACATGGACACCTTGGGGGACAGATCCTGCCACCACAGGTCTGCTGCAGAGGCAAGGATTGCCCCCCCCCCCTCCCCTTTCCCTTCCCCCCCTCCCCCCCCGCCCCACATACCCCCCCCCTCTCTTCCTTCTCTCCCTCCCCCCTGCCCCCCACTCACCCCCCCCCCCTCTTTCCTTCCCTCCCTCCCCCCTGCCCTCCTCTCCCCCCCCCCCTCTCCCTTCCCTTCCCCCCCCTCCCCCTGCCCCATCCCCCACCCCACCCCTCTTTCCTTTTCCCCATTTTTTACCCACTCTTTCTGAGGCGCTTTGAAATTTGTCTGTCCTAGATCACAGTCAGCTTAACCCCCCAAACCCCCAAATTTCCCCACCACTTAAACCCCCCCCACCCCCCCCTTTTCCCCCCCCCCCTTTGTACCCGTCTTGTGTCACACTTCGCAATCCTGGGGGAAAATTTACAGCAGAGGACAGTTGGGGAGGGCCCTCAGTTCAGGTGCAACCCCTCTTGGCCTTTAATAGATGGGAGGAGAAGGGGAGGAGAGAGAGGGGGGGGAAAGAGAAAGCGGAGAGAGAGAGAGGAGGGAGAGAAAAGAGAGAGGAGAGAGGGGGGAGAAAGGGGAGAGATGAGATAAAATTTAGGGGGGGAGAGAGAGAGATGGGGAGAGAGAGGGGGCGGGGGGGGGGAAAAAGAGAGAGGAGAGAGAGGGGAGAGAGGAGAGAGAGGGGAGAGGGAGGGAGGGGAGAGAGATGGAGAGGGGAGAGGGGAGAGAGAGAGAGAGAGGAGAAAGGGGAGAGAGGAGAGAGAGAGGCGGGGGGGGGGAAAAAAGAAGAGAGGGGAGAGAGGGGAGAGATGAGAGGAAGAGAGAGGGGAAGAGGGGTGAGAGGAGAGAGAGAGAGGAGAGGAGAGAGAGAGAGAGAAAGGCAAGGCAAGGCAAAGGGAAGGCGAGGCAAAGGGAAGGCAAGGCAAGGCAAGGCAAGGAAGGCAAAAAAACTTTTAAAATTTGAGGATAATAGTTTAAACCCACATGTGCTTTTTTACATCCAAATCCCCCCCCCTTTCAGGGATTTTAAAACAAGATAAAAAAACAGCCTCAAACTTAAAAAAAGAAAAAATTATAATGATCCCAAATTTTCCAAGGAAAAAAAATTTCCCAAATATCAAACCCAAAAAGGGAAGAAATAAGACAGAGATACAATTTTTTAAGGGGAATGTTTAAAAAAAGGCATCATTCCGAAAAGAAAATAAGAAGTAAGAATCAGTGTTTATTTTGATTTGAATAATAAAAAAGCAAAAAACAAAAAAAAAAAAAAAAAAATTTTTTTTTTTTTTTTTTTTCCCCCAAAACCAACAAAAACCCTTTCCAAAAATTTTTTTTTTGGAGTTTGGGGGGAGGTGGTGTGGTGTGGGGTGTGGTGGGGTTTTTGGTTGGGGGTGGGTGAGGGGTGGGGGTAGGGTGGGGGGGTTGTTGAGGGGGGGGGGGGGAAGAATGTGGGGTGAAAAGGGAGGGTTGAGGG
>JASPKP010006030.1:0-14874 GCA_030674155.1 Stramonita haemastoma | reverse complement strand
CTCTGTTTCCTTGGGTAGTGGTCGGAAACCCTGCATTTGCATGTCATTCGCCTCTTTAGGTAAATTCACTTTAACTGTCTATCTGTGCCCACCCGAGGTATTGTGCAGGGATTGGACATCACACATGTCTACTTTACTATCATCTAATTTAGGCATACTTGCAATAACACCTTGCTTTTGAATAAAGGACAATGTCCCCGTTTTTAAGCCAGCATTTAGCGCCTTAAAAAATCACACACTAGTTTACCACCCCCTTAAGCACTGATAGAATTCAGAGTTAAAACCATCTGAACATAGACTTCTGTTGTTCCTCATATTTCTTGATGCTGAGCTTGCTGCCTCTTCTCGTCCAAGTTCACCTTCTCAACTATTTCCTTCATAATTATGTACTTAGATGAGGAATATTTATTATTTATTTATTTATTTATTTATTTATTCTTTTATTTCGAGGATAATGGAACAAGCATCCATGTACTTTTTTTTACACCCAGTCTCCATGTGTATGCAGATTTGTAAATTTTTGCCATCCGTTTCCACCGGCGCACAATGGCTACTCTTCCGAAAAGCGGAACGGGTTTTAACATGTGCACAAGATGTTCTGCGTGCGTTAGCACACGGGACCTCGGTTTATAGTTTCACCCGAAAGACTTTTGGGGGGAGTGGAGTCGGCACTGATGTTAACTGTTAACTCCAGAGGAATAATCCCTTTGAACTAGATTCGAACCCGGGTCAGCAGATCACAAGTGGTCTTGCTAGTTGATCGAGTTCACAATCTTCAGCGACAGAACATGCACTTATCAATTCATTTCAACTTTCCTGACCATGACTTTACAAAACTATCCTTTCGTGCCTTAAATGACATTGAAATAACTATACACTGTCCTAGTTTACCATAGTCTGATTTCCATATACAGTCAAACCCTGTTTCAAAACAAAAAAATATTAATGAAATTTCATGATCCATTCTGAGTAATACACTCTCTACGTATACAAGTCACAAAGCACATAATACCAGATACGATCATATCAATCAAGACTAAAAGAGATTCTTAAGACAAAGCTGAAAAAACAACACCACTAAAACAAAAATCACCAAAAATAAAGTGATGCTATTGGGAAAGACAAGGATTTCAATTTTACTCTAATTGTTATACGCCAACGACTGCAATGATAATTTTCTTACTTCACACACACACACACACACACACACACACAACACACACACACACACACACACACACAAAGGCGCGCACGCGCAGCGCGCGCATACACACATAGGCGTGCATGCACGCGCGCGCGAACACACACACACACACACACACACACACACACACACCTACACATGAACAGACACATTCAGGGACAACAAACACACACACATATGTACGCATGCACTCTCTCTCACACACACACACACACGCACACGCACGCACGCACGCACGCATACACACAAACACACACAAACACACCACACACCCACCCACCCACCCACACACATAACACTATTTCTCTATCTAAAACATGGGGACGGGATGTAAAAAAAAAACAAGACATGTGGGGTTACTCCATTTCCCTCGAAATAAGAGAATAAAAGGAACACATAATGAATAAAAAAAAACACATACAAAACACAACTATGCGCGCGCACACACACACACACACACAAAACACACACACGCACACACATACACACACAAGTTGAAGACGTAATCAAGATGGCGGAAACGGTCAGTCGCCAGACTCCAGCGTAAGAAGTTACTCGCAGTTGTACGGGTAGTATGACCAGGACTACCAGATCGAAAAGTCAGGGCGCTCGCGCATCCTTCCCAGCAGCGAAAAAAAACCAAAAGCTGCGGGAAAGGAAGCCCAGAGTCGGAAGAACCAGGTCTTCCCGCCCTGACTCGATCTGCTGCCCGGTCTGTTGATGACGGCCAGCCACAGGAACAGCCAGAACAGCCAGCGCTCCCTGTGGATGCAGTAAGTGCCGTTAGTGATCTGAAGGCAGTCATTGAATTGCTATGTGATCGAATCACTAATTTGGAAAAAACAATCGGACACCAAAAGAAAATGCTCGATACTCTTTTAGCGGAAAAGTCGACTAGATCTGTTTGTGTTAGGGACGGAGCAACACAGACAGACCATGTGTCCGAAAGAATACTTAAGATCAAGTCCGACTAGCACAAGCAGATCGAGTCCCTCATATGCTGATATTTGTAAGTCGAAATCGACCCAGGCAGTTGCGGGAACAGTACCAAAGCCAGCTGCGATGCCTGTGGTTGACAAGACTTCAAAACACAAAAAGGACAAAAGACGTGTAGTCCAAAAAAATATGACGTCAAAACATCAAACGACGCCATGAAACAATCTACAGTTCCAAAACCTAAACCAAAAAAGAATGAGGATTCAGAACTCCCTCGTGTTGTCATTCTTCACGATTCTGTAGCAAACAGAGTCAATGACAAGAGGTTGGGCCGTTCCTACGGCTTTGATGCCTTCTCCCACAAAGCATACACAATAGACAATATTTGTTCTGTTTACTATTCTGTGGTTTCTTCTTCTGAGAAATCCCCAGAAGCAGTTGTAATCCACTGTGGGATCAACGATTTAAAGAAAAAAGATCCAGAACTTTGTAGCAAATTGTTTATAAAATGTGTGAAAGAAATTGCAACAAAACATCCCAAATCAAAATTAATAGTAAAATTGCTCGGACAGTAAAACATACAGAGCTGAACTTGAAGCGAGAAGTTTTCAATGCTCTGGTCATGTCTGCTCTATTTGGTGTTGACAATGTCTCTTTCATTAGTCATACCAGTTTGAACAACAACTACATGACCAGAGACGGCATTCACCCTACGTCCAGAGGGGCCAGCGTGTTGGCAGGGAACCTGGGCAGGCACGTACGAGGACTCTTCTGGGAAACTCCAAAGAAGACCAGACGTTTCCTCCCACGCCTGCCTGGACCCTACCCATATGTGCCACAGCATCCACGCTATGGAGGAGGCCCTATGGAACCGTGGGGAAGTAGATTTAAATTATTGAATGAATGGTTGTATTAAAAAAAAAAAAAGTATATGTATATACACACACATGTATGTGTATGTGTGTAAGTATATGTATGTATGTTTGTGTAAGTTTATGTATGTATATGTATGCATGTACATATATGTATGTATGTGTTTATATGTGTATATATATGTATCTGTGTATACCTATGTACATATATATGTATGTATGTGTGTGTATGTGTATGTGTATATATGTATGTGTATGTGTGTATGTGTATATATGTATATATGTGTATGTATATGTATATATATATGTATGTGTATGTGTATGTATATATATATATATATATATATATATATATATATATATATATATATATATATATATATATATATATATATGTATATATGTGTGTGTGTATGTGTATGTGTGTGTATGTGTGTATATGTGTATGTATGTACGTATATGTATATGTGTGTATATGTATATGTGTGTGTATGTATGTGTATGTGTATATATATATATATATATATCTATCTATATATATCTATATATCTATATATATATCTATCTGTGTATGTGTGTGTGTACATGTGTATATGTGTGGATATGTATGTATATGTGTGTCTGTGTGTATATATGTATATATCTGTTAAAAAAAGGAGGGGGTACATGTCATACTCCTAATCTTTGCGGTAACTTAAAAATGTGTATGGTTTAGTCATTACATAAAACTGATAGTTCTCCCGCCACTTGAGGATTGTTTCTTGGGGATTTTTTTTGGTGGTAAAAACTGGTCAGTTTCAATTTGAGAGTTGTTTCCTTTATTGTTCATTCCTGTTAATCTAGTTGTTTGAGTGGTTTTTGTTGTTGTTTTTTTTCTTCCTTTCGTTCCTTTTTTTTTGTTGGTCATCTTAGTCTTTAATTACATTATTTCTGTGCTTCTTTTTATTTCATATTCCTCTCCAAGAGCTAAAAACAAGCAAGCTTGTTTGTTTGTTGTTTGGGGTTGGTTTAATTTTGTTAGTTGCATTTTATTATTATTATATTTTTTTTGTGTCAATGAAGAATCTTACAAATGTTGCGATTTTACAATGGAATTGTCGATCTCTTTTGAGAAATTTACATTATCTTATTCAACATCTTTCACAAAATAAATATCATCTGTTACTTCTGCAGTCATTAAATGTAGGCAGAAGTAAACTTCCCAGACTACCAGGTTATTACTACCCACCTGTCTTTCCGTCTGAAGATGAAAAGGGAAAATTAACACAGCTACATATATCCTCGAAAACTTAGATTATACTCATGTTCATCCACCTTACCAAACAGCAGGGAAAATCAGCGCATGTGCAGCAAAAATTAAGTTTGATAAATATCTTATACTAAATGTGATATCTGTCTACTTGCCAAAAGGTCCAGATAATGAGAACATGGAGTGGTTACGTTTGTTGCAAGACCAGAATGAAAAATGGCTAGTGGGTGGCGACTTTAATGCCCACTCACCATTCTGGGATAGGGATTGTAAATAAATATAAATAATCGTTTTGTTGAAAATATTGTGGATTCTTCCTTATGTTTATTAAATGATGGTAGTATAACACGAATCCCTGATTCTGCAAACCACAGAGCATCTGCTATTGACCTGTCTCTAATTTCTCCCATAATTGCTCCTAGCTGTGAATGGAAAACTATTAAAGATACTTTAGGGAGCGATCACTTACCAATTGAAATTACAATAAATGACAGGGTGATCAATTGCAATTTGGCAAAGGATAAAGTTCCAAAATTTAATTATAATACTGCTAATTGGAATATGTTTCATTGTATTCTCTCTATGTGTAATATTGATGAATTTTTAGCTAGTAACGTAAACGAAGCATATACCAAATTTGAAAAAAACTGTTCTAAATGCAGCAGATAAGTCCATCTCAAAATGTAGTTCACTTAAGTCAAATAAGCACTTGGGTAATATTTGGTGGAATGAATCATGTGAAAAAGCAAGGCAAAACAAAAAGAAAGCATTTAATATCTATCTTAAAGATAGGAACAACGTTACGAAAATGATGGAAATGAAAAGGGCAAAAAATTATTGTAACAAAGTAATAGCACAGGCTAAGCTTCAGTATTGGTCATCTTTTTGTAAAGAAGGCATATTATGTTCAAAAGATCAGCATAAAGTTTGGAAGAAATTGAAAGAGATGAAACAGGGTGTAAATTTACCAGATTATCCCATAAAATTAGACAAAGAATTCCCAACACAATTTGAAAAGGCTGAAGCTTTTGCAGAAATGTTTTCTGAGACGAGTTGTTCAGAAGGGTTATCTGAAAAAGACAGAATCTATAGAGAAAATGAAGCTAGACTAGGAAATTACAGGGATCCTCCAGAGGGTAAAGAACACTATACAAATGCTCCTATCACTTTTCAAGAACTAAAGGATGCCATTTCTACTCTTAGCTCCAAGAAGTCTTCTGTAGGTCTTGATGCTATTTCAAATGAAATGATAAAACACTTGCCTGAAAATTTTGTTAGATTTCTTCATAAATATTTTCAAAAATGTTGGTCAGAGGGAACAATGCCTTTCTTATGGAAACAGTCTATAGTTGTTCCTATTTGTAAACCAGGTAAACAAAAATCAGATATAAACAGCTATAGGCCTATCTCACTGACTTCCCATGTTGGAAAATTGATGGAAAAAATAATATTGAACAGGCTTATTCATTACTGTGAAAAAAGGAACATCATCCCCGTAGCCCAAGCGGGTTTTAGAAAAAATAGATCAACCACAGATCATCTGATAAAACTTACCACCCATGTAAAACATCAATTTGCTAGAAGAAAAAATGTTCTTTCTACTTTCTTTGATATCAGGAAAGCGTATGATCAGGTATGGCACTTACGATTGCTTCATAAAATTAAACTGATAGGTCTGTCTGGATGCATGTATAATTATCTTAAAACTTTTTTAAGTAATAGATCTATTCAAACAAAAATTGGAAATACTTACTCTAATCCAAGATTCATAGATATGGGGATACCCCAGGGAACAGTAGTGGCACCTATGCTCTTTAATATCTTAACATATGACCTTCCCAATAAAGTATCCAATAAAATTGAATTGGTACAATTTGCAGACGATCTGTGCATTTGGATGAAAGTTACTATGAAAAGGCATACTCCAGTAAGATCTCTTAATTACATTAGAAAGGTTTATCAAAATGAGTTAAATAAAATAAATGAATTTATGACAGAAAATGGATTAATGCTATCTCCAGACAAATCACATATGATGCTTTTTAACTCTGGCTACGATCCGCAGACACTACCCGCCTTTAAGATAGGAGATTCTGTGTTAGAATACAAAGAAAAGATAAAATTTCTAGGGGTAATTCTGACCACAAAACTTACGTGGAATAATCACATTGAGTATGTCCTGACTAAAGCTAGAAAAAGTCTTAATTTCATTAAAATTGTGAGCAAGCAGCACTGGGGCCAAGATTCATCACCTCTCATTCATTTAGCTACAGCTCTTGTTCGTTCTAGATTAACTTATGCACAAGAAATTTATTTCTCTGCTCCTAAATACTTAATAAGAAAAATGCAGAGTGTAGACAGTAAGTCTTTCAAGTTGGCAATTGGAGTTCCTATACATGCATCAACTTTAAAAATGTATGCAGAAATAAATGTCTTACCTTTTGAAGAACAAATTAAGCTTGCATCAGCAAAATATGTTTTAAGAAGTTCCACTATTCAGAATTCGAACATTAAAGAACTTCATTTAAAATCGGATACAGATTTCCCTAAAAGGGCTAAGTCCATACAATCACTGACTAAAATCAGTTCTTATACCTCTGATATATTCACATCTTCAGGAATAAATGAAAAAATTATAGCACCTCGCCCAGTTTTCTCCACAATTCCAAAGTGGGAAATAAAAATTCCGTATATATATATATGTATGTATGTGTGTGTATGTGTATGTGTATATATGTATATATGTATGTGTATGTGTGTATGTGTATACGGAAGGACGGTGGCAGAATGGTTAAGACGTTCGCCTGCCAATATGTAAATCGTGAGTTTCTGGGTTCGAACCCAGCCTCGCCCTTTCTTCCCAGTTTGACGAAAAAATCGAACTGAATGTCAAAGTCATTCGGATGAGACTCGAAACCGAGGCCCCGTGTGCGAATGCACGCAGAACATCTTGCGCACACGTTAAACCCCGTTCCACCTTTCGGAAGAGTAGGCCATCGTGTGCCGGTAGGAGCGGATGACAAAATTATAACAAACCAGCATGCACACAGGTGTCGTGTTTAGACACCATCCCTGAGGAAAAATCGGGGAGTTGGAGTCCCAGAGCGGCTCGGGGCTGTAGGTATATGGCAACGGTACTGGAACCATTCGTATCGGTCAATGCCCTTCCAATGGATCATTCCAGTGCCGTGGAGAAGGGGGGTCTGCTGCATGAGTAACAGCTTGCCCTCCATACATACTTGCCCAGGCTTTGCGCTCTAAAGTGTACAGCAGCAACAAGACAACAACAGTTGATCATCGTTGTTCGTCGTTGATCTTTGCGCCTGGTGGCAGCATGATCTGTGGCTCTGTAGGTCAAATGCAAGCGCTTTGATTTGTCTTTACAAGAGATAGCGCTATACAAATTCCATGTAATAATAATAATAATAATAATAAAAAGGGCTGAATTTGATATTGATTATTCTAATATAAAAAAAGACGAAGGTCCTGCTGTCGCTGTCATGGCAAGAGCTGATATTGATGAAACATATATTAGTTATATTAAAGTCTTTACCGACGGTTCGGTAGTAGACAGTGGGCAGGCTGGATCTGTTTTTGTAGTTCCTGCATTGAAAATTAATAAATCTTATCATATAGGCAAAGATTTTTCTATCTTTACTGCAGAACTTATAGCTGTACTAATGGCCTTAAATTTTTTATTAGATCTGCCTATCAATATGTCCAAGGTGTTGTTCTGTATTGATTCTAAATCTGTTTAGCACTAGAGTGAGAGGGGAACTAATCATTGAAATTTGTCATCTTATACATTTTCTTTCCTTACAAGGTACTACCCTTGCCTTTTGCTGGATTTCGTCACACTGTGGAATCCAGGGTAACGAACAAGCAGACAAGTTCGCCAAAGCTGCTGCGATGGACACGGATTCTGAAGCTTCAACACATTTAAACCTTCCACTCAGTCTTCAGGAGGGCATACATTTGTTGGAAAAAGCTTCTTGGAACAGTTTCAACAACGTACGAAAGAATTGTTCACGGAGACATTCATTAAGATGTGGCAGAGTGTGTCATTATCATAACAGACTACTGGAAAGCCTGATATTTAGATTTCGTTTGGATGCATTCCGAACTAAATTCTGTAAACAAATAATATGTATATGTGGTTCTGATTTATCACCTAAACATGTCAAATTTCATTGTGAAGTGCTTCGACCATATTTTTCCAGCACACTTGTATGTAAGATTTCAAAAAAGTCATTTGATCAAATATTGGACAATAATGAAATTATGTTGGAGATAGTTAACTGTTTAGTTAAAAGCCCTGTTGGCAAATTTTTGTAATTGTTCATGCTTTAACCTCGTTTAAAACTGTCCAATGCCCCCCCCCCCTCCCCCTTTTATGCTGATTTCTTTACATGTTTGTTTTTTCCTTTATCTTATGGACACGTACACACACACACACACACACACACACACACACACACACACACACACACACACACACACACACTCATAGATAAACTTATAAAGCACATATACTCATATACACATACGCTCACAAGCGCACACGCGCGCACACACACATGCACACATACACACACACACGCAAGCTCACACGCGCACACACACACACACACACACACACAGACACACACACACACACACACACACACACACACACACACACACACACACACACACACACACACACCCTTTTTACCTTGGCTCGCAAATGCATACCTTTAGATATATATTCTTGGAAACACGTTCACTCGTACGCACTTATGCTCTGACACACACACACACACACACACACACACACACACACACACACACACACACACACACACACACACATACATACATACATACATACATACATACATACATACATACATACATACATACACTCATGTGAGCGCGCACACATTCTTTGAATGTGACACATTTTCATCTTTCTTTTTTTGTGTCTAATATCACTTCGAGTGAACAGACGTTAAACTGAAGAAAGTACACACACACACACACACACACACACACACACACACACACACACACACACACACACACACACACTCACACACACACACACACACACACACAATAATAAGTTCTTTGGATGAGACTATAAACCGAGGCTCCGTTTGCGAACGCACGCAGAACATATTGTGCACACGTTAAATCTTGTTCCGCTTTTCGTAAGAGTAGGCCATTGTGTGCCGGTGGGAACAGATGACAAGAATTACAAAAATGCATACACACGGGGACTGGATTTAAAAAAAGCACATGAGTGCTTATTCCATTATCCTCGATATAAAAACAATAAATAAATAAATAAATACAGACAGACACATACGCACGCACGCACCCACGAACGCACGCACACACACATGCACAAGCACGCACGTTCGCACAAGTGCGCCCGCACACACACATACATGTTTTTAAGAACATGATAATTTTGTTGAAGCGCATAACAATTGTAGACAGGTTCGAAGATTGTCGACAATAAGGGGGTAGAAGATATGGGAAAGGGGAAGATGGTAGGATGATCTCAGGCACTCCACATCTCAAACGTATTGATGGAGGCCACGCAGGGGTGTTATGGTAACACGTTTATTGTTTCATTTACCATAACAAAACAACACACACACACCTGAAACAAATACAAAATTCGGGTGACTATCCACATTTAAAACACACACCTGAAACAAATATAAAATTCAGGTAACTATCCACATTTAAAACCACACCTGAAACAAATACGAAATCCATGTAACTACCCATAACTAACCAGGTACATAGCTCATGAAAGGCACACATAGCAAATACTATTGTCGTCTATGGTCTAGCCGAGTATCAGAATAAAACTCCTTTCATCACCGACACCAAGATACCAAGTTAATCACAGGGAACCAACAGAGAGTATAAAATTGTAAATAGCAAATCCACATATTACAATTAACCAGGAAAACCCTTTCCTCAGTACTCTCAGCTGACATTATCCTAAATAATGTCCAACAGAACTTAGTTTATGCTAAGATCTTTTCCACAACATTGGTTCCTATCAAACCTATGGATATCGTAATACAAGAGATAGAGAGAGAGAGAGAGAGAGAGAGAGAGAGAGAGAGAGAGAGAGAGAGAGAGAGAGAGAGAGAGGTAAGGAAGAGATTGAGCAGGCATAATCTAGCGTCTCAAAAATCGCATACAGAATTAGCAGCTTTACGTGCATACAAATGACTGACCATAGTCACACAATCGTGGTTGCTGAAACCCCCTAGTACAATAATAAAACAAGTATCACAAGGACCAAGCTAGTCCTTACTTCCAGACAACCTCCACAGTTTCCGACTCAACGTTGTCTATTCCAATTAAACTATACCATAATAGTTTAACACAATCCTTCGTACTAGTCCACATTAATTTATCTGCGATCACTGCGATTTATAAACTTTGTCTCGGAATAACACGAAACCAAATCGATAAACATCCAATCCATCGTAAAATAAACCCAAGCTCTCACAATTAAATAATAAAAGTCTTACGATTCTCAACCAACTTCTGTGTGTCAAACAATACACACTCTCAATGAACCAAATCCATCATTAAGTTCAGTTAGTATAGGCGATCGAGTTTATCAAATCAACTACCACCCTGATAAAACTAAACTACAATAAAAGAAAATGTTTCACTTACAGCTCAACCCGAAGAACAACTACTGTAAGCTAGCGTCGTCACATCGTTGCCGCTACGGACTCGTCTTGCCGTCCTCTCGCTGTCGCAGGGATAGGCTGAGTGACTGACCGATCCTCTCACTTACACGAAGCCTCATCTGCTCTAAAGTCTAAACCAATCATGTCCAGGGGGATGCCAACTGACTCGGACCTAACCCAATGAATTCAAACGTGGAAATTTGAAAGAAAACAAGTCAGCAAAAGTTGACCACAACAACACGCTTGTTGAGCAATAGACTAGCAGGGACAAGCCCTCCAACCTGTTAATTGGCGCCAGCTTGTCTCAAGTGGGCAGCCACGCTTGCCTGCCGACTCTCTATCTCTAATCCTACCCATCTCTGAAGCGCCCTAACAAAGAAACGTCCAAGTCGGGTACACGTAGACCTTATACCAGCCCCTGTAACACTCTTAGAAGAGAAGGGGAAGGAGAAGGGGGGGGGGGGGGGAGAGGGTTGTAGTCTAACATAGTGTCTAGTTATAGTGTCTAAAGTGCACACTATAACACACTCCCCAAGCTTTAAAATGCAATGTCCTCATTGCATGTCTACAGTCCTCATCAACAACATAGCCACATTGGTATGCTTTAAAAACCTTTCTCTTCTGACAGAGAAACTAAGAACTAACCAACCTGAGAAACCTCTAAAGCAAAACTCGTGAAACCTCTCAGATTTCCCATCTAGGCCTGTACCAACTAGGCCTACTTCAAAACCAACAATTCCACGACTGGCTTCAAAATTAGAAACACTAGATTTACCCAACAAAATACTATTTGCCATACTCATCATATTCCATGATCTTCCTTATAGCCTCATGTGTTACCATTAACAAACACAAAAGTTCAATGACAAATACCAACCAGCATAATCATGAAACCATATGTAAAACGACAATAATCTTCAAACACAAACCATTTGCAACACAAAAGCACATAAGATCATTCATTGTTACATCAACACATCCTGACAGGAAAAGAACAAAACATTCATAGTTACTACAACTGGGAATCCAAGCCTAGTAACTACAGCCACACATCAGCTAGCACATGCTGCAGCCCTGATAGGAATGCCATTTTTCCTACTTGCCATAAACCTGTTTCTGCATGGCAAAGGCTCTTTCCTGAACCACTTTCCTCTGTCAGGAACCTTATGGGACAAACCCACATCAAGCCCTAAACATCCATGCCTTTCTTCTTTCAGATGAGACATGCCACCTTGTGAACTGCTTTTTGACAATTCACACAAAGATCTTACAGATCTTGTCTCAGTCACAGCTGTGGACACCTTTTCACTTTGTCCACTACTTCTCCCTGATGGAAAACAACCAGACGCAACTGGTTTGGGTGAAATGGGCAGCAGCACCCATCCACCCTCCTGCGACTCATCCTCAATGCTAGAAGCTAGCAGAGGATCCATACCTGTCTTATCCAAAGACACAACATCAGTCGACTGTTTGAAACCCTCTACATCAACATTCTGGGGGTTTGAATCTCTCTGAAACGGGACTTCTTTGACAGTCTGGTTCTTTTTCTTATGCTTTCTTTTCCTCTTGCTCCGTTTCCTTTTCCTACATGGAAACTTGTCAACAACAGCTAGCATCGACTCTACAGACTCTTTCAGTGATTTCATCTTATCCTCTAACACTGATACTTGCTGCTGCTCAAGAGTCAAAGTCTTTTCGCTTTCCCTAGTCACATTTTCTTGTTCTTCTTGTTCTTCTCTCAACCACCTAAACGCTTCCTCCCTAATCTGGAAGAATGTGGTTTGAGGCTTCCTCCCTACCAAATGGCGTAATTCCCTTCTTAATTCTAACTTGGAAAGACCGTCAATAAACCTGTCTCTCAACAAGTAGTCAGAGAGGGCGTCTGCCTTCCTCATGTGGATGGACCTCTCAAGGTCCCTCAACACATGCGAGTAGTCCAGGACCGACTCTTCCGGCATCTGGTCCCGACTGTAAAAGACAGACAGGAGAGTGGTGATCCGTCGCCTGTCACCAAACACGGCCCTGAGGATGTTGATAATCTTCTCTGGGGTGTTGGTTTCCTCCAACGTGTGCAGCTGTATTTCTCTACGAGCCACTCCCTTCAGATGGCTATAGATGTAGTATGCAGCCATCTCCTCTCTCATAGGATAGGCTGCCAGGACTCGCTCCACTTCCAGTGAGAAGTCCTCGAGTGACAAATCTGTCACATCACCGGAGAAATGCTGCAGTTCAGGCGGGGACAAACATCTCGTCTCCTCGTATGCCATGGTAGTTGGCTGAGCTGTGTGTGTGTGTGTTACAGTAAAAAGAAACTGACCTGCCATCCTGCTCGCAGCGCCAATTGTAGACAGGTTCGAAGATTGTCGACAATAAGGGGGTAGAAGATATGGGAAAGGGGAAGATGGTAGGATGATCTCAGGCACTCCACATCTCAAACGTATTGATGGAGGCCACGCAGGGGTGTTATGGTAACACGTTTATTGTTTCATTTACCATAACAAAACAACACACACACACTTGAAACAAATACAAAATTCGGGTGACTATCCACATTTAAAACACACACCTGAAACAAATATAAAATTCAGGTAACTATCCACATTTAAAACCACACCTGAAACAAATACGAAATCCATGTAACTACCCATAACTAACCAGGTACATAGCTCATGAAAGGCACACATAGCAAATACTATTGTCGTCTATGGTCTAGCCGAGTATCAGAATAAAACTCCTTTCATCACCGACACCAAGATACCAAGTTAATCACAGGGAACCAACAGAGAGTATAAAATTGTAAATAGCAAATCCACATATTACAATTAACCAGGAAAACCCTTTCCTCAGTACTCTCAGCTGACATTATCCTAAATAATGTCCAACAGAACTTAGTTTATGCTAAGATCTTTTCCACAACATTGGTTCCTATCAAACCTATGGATATCGTAATACAAGAGATAGAGAGAGAGAGAGAGAGAGAGAGAGAGAGAGACACTGAACACTGAACACTGAAAAGTTTTATTGTACGTCGGCCTTAGGCCACTATACAAAACATGATTAAGGCAGGGGGAAGATGATGATCGTGACGTTGATAATTATATAGGTTGAAGAGGTGGATGATAGTGCAGATGATGAAGAGAATGAGTTTGATGATGAAGACGTAGATAATGAAAGTAATGATGGTGATGGTGATATACTTGCTGCAGATATAGATAATGAAGATGCTGATGGCAGTGATTATGCAAATGATAAAAAGGTTAACCGGGTTGATGATAACTAGAAGGCATTGAATGTGACTTTGTGTGTTTGCGGAATTGGAAATGTGAAATGGATGGAAATGTTTTACGCTGTGAGAGAGAGAGAGAGAGAGAGAGAGAGAGAGAGAGAGAGAGAGAGAGAGAGAGAGAGAGAGAGAAGAGAGAGAGAGAGAGAGAGGTAAGGAAGAGATTGAGCAGGCATAATCTAGCGTCTCAAAAATCGCATACAGAATTAGCAGCTTTACGTGCATACAAATGACTGACCATAGTCACACAATCGTGGTTGCTGAAACCCCCTAGTACAATAATAAAACAAGTATCACAAGGACCAAGCTAGTCCTTACTTCCAGACAACCTCCACAGTTTCCGACTCAACGTTGTCTATTCCAATTAAACTATACCATAATAGTTTAACACAATCCTTCGTACTAGTCCACATTAATTTATCTGCGATCACTGCGATTTATAAACTTTGTCTCGGAATAACACGAAACCAAATCGATAAACATCCAATCCATCGTAAAATAAACCCAAGCTCTCACAATTAAATAATAAAAGTCTTACGATTCTCAACCAACTTCTGTGTGTCAAACAATACACACTCTCAATGAACCAAATCCATCATTAAGTTCAGTTAGTATAGGCG
>JASPKP010006029.1:7500-14875 GCA_030674155.1 Stramonita haemastoma | reverse complement strand
TTTTTTCCCCTTTTCCCCGTGTGTGTGTGTGTGTGTGTGTGTGTGTGTGTGTGTGTGTGTGTGTGTGTGTGTTGTGTGTGTGTTGTTGTGGCGTGTTTGTGTGTGCTGTGTGTGTTGTGTGTGGTGAGGGAAATAAACATTTTCTATATAAAACCATTTATTTTCAGTCAAATTTTAAAAATGTTCAGTGTTACAATTACAATAGTGATGTCTTGTTCTGAACAAAAGAAAAACATATATTATAATATATATTTTATTTATAAATTTTATTATATATATGTGTGTGTGTGTGTGGGGTTTTGTGTGGGGTTTGTGTGTGTGTGTGTGTGTGTGTGGTGTGTGTGTGTGTGTGTGTGTTGAATAATAAGAAGAAAAAAAAGGAAAAAAAATTTAAAGGAAAAAAAAAAAAAAACATCCCAATTAACCACATCCCAAACAAAATGAAAAGCCCAAAACAAAATATTGAAAGATAAAAACCCCAATTTTTGACAAAAATAAAAACACCTATTCTTATACTTTTTGGTCATGAGAGAAAGGGGGGTGGAAAAGATGCAGGGTGTGGAATAAAAAGGAGGGGGGGGGGGGGGGTCCAATAAAAATTGTATCAATATTTCTGAAAGCAAAAAAAACAAAGGCATTGCAAAAATAAAAACAATAAACAAACAAAATAAAAAATAAATGATGGGGGTAATCCAAGAAGGCCTTTGCAAAAAGCTCGTTTTTTAAGCCCCTAAATAGTAACGCATGGGACTTTTACATATCCAAGAGGGGGAAGAATATGTCCTGACTGAAGGGCAAAAACCCAAAAAATAAAAATTGCAAAATTCAACAGTTTGCCAAAATAATGAAGACTGTGATCAAAATGATAATAAAAATAATAATAATGATAAGAATAAGAATAATAATAATAACAAATGGAATTTATATAGCGCTTTTATCTTGTAAAAACAAACCAAAGCACTTGCATTCAACCTTTTCTCACACATACAACCAATAACAATTGACAGTGTAAACGAATTCAAATGTACATATACACACATGCACACAACACGCACACACACACACCACACACACACACACACCACACACACACACACACACCACACACACACACACACACAACACACACACACACACACACAAGTGCGAATGCTTGTGTGCACACACACACATAAAAGTTATACACTGTCAGGTGATGGGGATTTTGACTGTTGAAAGCAGGGACAGATATGAGATTAAACAGGAGGGAAAATCTTAGGTTTGGAATAAATATGTCTTAAGGATGGATTTTAAAAAGTCATATGAAGGCTTTTGGTGAAGGGAGAGAGGGAGGTCATTCCCGATCACTGGACCAGAAACAAAAGAGCGACGGCCAACAGTGGATTGGTTGAATCTAGGTACTGGGAAGCACAGGCAAACCACCAAACATCTCTTTCTTCACACAGTTGACTGTGTGCATTTACTGAAGGGAATATACTCACACACATGTCTGCATCCATACATACATACATATAAACGCATATACGCATACTACGACATAAAGTAAGCAAATTTTGGTGAAAGGGCTGGATAAGGGAAAAGTAGGAGTGGCGGGGGTGGGGAGAAATGTGAGGGGGGTAAGTTTGGTGGATGACAGAAACACAAAGGCTCAAGCCTGCATCATGAAATAGGAGTGTGTGCTGTCAATCAATCAATCAATCAGTCACTTGGTCAATCAATCAATCAAATAATCATCAATCAATCAATCAGGAAGTCAACCAGTAATCAGTCAAACAAATAACCAAATGAATAGAATAAATGCATACATGAATGAATAACTGAATGAATTATAAACAAATCGATGAATTAATCACTTGATATTCTTAAACTTTAAAAAAAGAAGCCCAAAACAACACAAACAGCATACAGAGTATACAACACAGAACACGATGACATGTGCACCTGTGTCTACCAATGACCAGACCCTGATCCTATCCTGCCTCTACTCATTCCCACCACAGCCACATGCTGTGTGCCCATGCCTCCACTCTCCCTGCCTTGTACATGGATTTACCCAGTAACATACACACTGACAGCAGAATTGTGTGTATATATATATATATTATATATATATATATATATATATATATATATATATATATATTATATATATATATATATATATGTTATGTATGTATCATTGTTAGCTGTTACTGTTCCTTGGGGAGCGGTGTCTAATATCGAACTCAATGATGCTGACAGGTGAGAGAGACTGTTCGTTACTTTACACTCTGTGCTCATTACATGTTGTGATTACAGTACTCAAGTAAACATACTTCTGTGATACAATTCTGATATGTTTAATCATACAATGGTTAGGGGAGGGGGGAGGGGGGAAGGAGGATAGTCTGGCAGTTAGAACACTGAACTTGTCCTCTGACGGTGCATCTTTGAGCCACATTGTCTTGCATACATACTAAAAACCAGTTCTGCCTTTCAGAAGAGTAGACCATTTCATGCTGGAAGGAATGGATGATCTTTTTTTTCTTTTTTTGGTAATACACACACTTTTTTTTTTTTACACACACACCAATGTCCTGTTTAGACATCATCCTCTTAGTTGGAATGCGGTTATCTGAATGGTGAGCAAAACAGCTGCATACGCAAACTCTCATCACTGCTGAACCTTGGAGCTCTAGCCTGGGAATTAAACAAAATGTAATGGTTAGAACAGAGAGAACACAAGTTAGAACAGAAGGAGAGAGCTTCAAAAGGCAGAACAGAGAGGAATGGAGGGAACTGGTTGTCAAGTCTTCAGGGGTGCCCCTATGGTCGCCAGACTAAGGGATAGATAGATAGATAGAGAGATAGATAGATAGATAGATAGATAGATAGATAGATAGATAGATAGATAGATAGATAGATAGATAGATAGATAGATAGATGGATGCATGGATGCATGGATGGATGCATGGATGGATGGATGGATGGATGGATGGATAAATGGATGGACAGATAGTGATTGATTAGAACCTTGAACTCTAATCCCACAGTGCTGACCCTGTGAGGTCAAGCCTCTGTTTGAAGGACATTTTACTCTTTTTCAAAAATGCATGATCCTTTTTCTTCTTTTTTTCTGTTTGGATGGTTGATTCTTTCTTCTGGGTTTCTGCTGTTGTTTTGGGGGTTGTTGGCTTTTATTTGTTTGTTTTTGTTTGTTTTTGTTTTGTTTAGATTTTGGATTTTAATTGGGGGGGGGGGGGGGGGAGTATTACATGTTCAGCATTCTCTCTGCAACACTCTCTTCATCCCAGTGACTCAATCCCACAGTCAGAATGCAGCTACCTCAATGCAGGGCAAACGGCCACACAAGCAGAATCTCCCCAGAGGTGAGCCTCAAGCCTCAAGCCATGGCACAAACAAAACAGAGCAGAAACAAAACAAACCAAATCCTGATGACTACTGTACACAAGCAAACCCACGATCTCCTCAACACCCTCACAGCTGCAGCCCCACAGGACCATGCTGCAGCAGTCTTTCCCATTCATCCCCCCCCCCCCCCCCCCCCTCCATCCTGCCATCCACAACACCACCCAGACCTGTAATGCCGCTGGGTCACTTTGTTCTCCCGTTATTCCTGCCATCTACATCAACGCCAATTCATCATACCTCTCACTGTCCCCCAAGTCTGACTGTGGCTACTGTAATGGCGGGCAAAAACAGCTGTATGCAAAATCTTACCCCAAGTGAGCCTGGAAGTTCCAGCCAGAGAACAACACAACACACAAACCCTTCTCCTTGCCCCACTGAAGACAGTGGTAAAACACCAATGGAACCACACAGCAACAGAGCTCATCCTTCAGCAAGCAGAGCCCAAAATCTACAGAATTCTAGCAACTAATTCTTATGAATCTGCAGCATTGTGGAGCAAAATTTCACAGGATATACTACATTCAAGGAACATGATTTCACAGGATATACTACATTCAGGGAACATGATTTCACAGGATCTATTGCATTCAGGGAACACGATTTCACAGGATATATTGCATTCAGGGAACATAATTTCACAGGGAATCTATTGCATTCAGAAAACAAAATTGTGCAGGGGGCTGTAAAATTCAGGGTACAAAATTTCACAGGGCTGCGGGATTCAAGGAACACAATTTCACAGGTCTACGATATTTAGGAGACACATTTTCACAAGTGTACTACATTTCAGGGGACAATGCTTCACACAGGGACAGCAGTGCCCAGGAAACGAGTGTTCACACTCTCTATTCAAACCCAGAGTGACAGTTTCCCCAAAATCTAGAAAAAAAATTTTTGTTTTCAGTTTCCCCAAAATCTAAAAAAAAAAACCCCATCTAAAGCAAAATCTCATCAACACTTGCCTGCCTTGGTGTCAACACTCAAAAAACTCCCCTCACATGGTAAGAATTTATACGTGTACCAACATTCCCTGAAGTTGGAATGTCCTACCTGAATGGTGGGTAAATGGGTCACATTATGCACAAAATCTCATCGTTTGTGAACCTCAGAGCTCTAGCTGAGGAAGAGAGAACCACCAGAGAAAAGAAGAAAAAGAGAAACCAAGCCCCTGTGATTTCTGACAGCCCTTACATTGAGCATGCTTCAACAATCATGTCAGTATGCACATGTGTATTACTCCATTAAAATGGTTTTATACAATAATACGTAAATATATCAATTAAGTGAAAGGAATACAATCCTATAAATATTTTCTTTTAATTCACTTTCTACAATAAACTTTCAAAGCAACAGGGTCGGACAAAACAGCTGTACCACCACTATCCATACTAAAAAAAAACAACAATTAGTCATATGGTAAAACTGGACAGAAACCATGTCACAAACGAATTTGCAAATTATAGGAAAATAAGATGACTAAAAAGTATTCCAACTGAAAACAAGGTTCTCCTTTCATTATTTTTTTTCAAAAAACCTATTAAAAAAAATTACGGCTACATTTCGAGAGGCTGCATTCAAACCAAATCTACCTGTTACAACAGAGCACTGGCTGCCTTCAAATCAAGTGTACCCATTACGAGAGAGCAGATAAATCAAGTGTACCCATTACAAGAGAGCAGAAAAATCAAGTGTACCCATTACAAGAGAGCAGACAAATCAAGTGTACCCATTACAAGAGAGCAGACAAATCGAGTGTACCCATTACAAGAGAGCAGACAAATCAAGTGTACCCATTACAAGAGAGCAGACAAATCGAGTGTACCCATTACAGTACAAACAAACAGCACACTACCAAAGAATCAAGTGCCAAATCAAGTGGACCCATTACAACTGAGCAGGCAAGTCAAGTGTACCCATTACGAGAGAACAGATCAATCAAGTGTACCCATTACGAGAGAACAGATCAATCAAGTGTACCCATTACGAGAGAACAGATCAATCAAGTGTACCCATTACGAGAGAACAGATCAATCAAGTGTACCCATCACGGTACAAACAAACAGCACACTACCAAAGAATCATCCAACGACAAAATGCACTGACAGGGGCATGCAGACAACAGTCAGCCAAGCATGCTGGGTTATGAAATAATACCGAAAAATTTCAACAACTTTTTTTTAAATGAAAAAAGCCATGTGGGAGGTGGACATGCAATCAGGCAGCAGTACACTATCCTGCCCAAACACAAGAGGAGGTGGGACACACACACGGACACACTGACTGACTGACTGCCCGCTGTGCGGACAAGCAGACGGACAGACTGACTTACAGACTGAACAGCAGTGTTCATCATCGGCGCGGCCTGCCCGAACAGAGGAGCACATTGTGCATGTGGCCACACAGCGCTAACACATAATATATGATACACACACACACACAAAAAAAATAATAATAACACATGTTAACACACTGTGTGCAGAGTGGCACAACGTATTGACAGGCTGTAATAGTTCTGTGAAAAGGAAAAAAAAAAAAAAAAAAAGGTCTGTGAGAATGAACATAGTACGCTGCAAACAAAATCAGGACTTTTTGACACAAAAGAAAACCATACCAAACAATTTTCACTTAACAGACGTAACACCAGACAGCACAGAATGTTCTGTCATATCGGAAAAATCTGATGATGTCATGGACAAGAAAGCACAAACCAGTGACTGACACAGAGAAACATTCTGTTTAAAATAAAGACTTTTACACCAAACACTGCTATGAGTTACATTCCGATGATTATAGGAAAAAGTTTAAAATGATGTTACAAAGAACTTGTAAAAGCATATCAAGATGAGCATCATCATGTAGATAAAACAAAGAAAAGAATGCATATACATCTGCAGACATTGCAATAAACTTTTTTTTTTTAAATGCAGTATTCTACAAAGAGATGATAATTTCTTCGGCAAAAAAAAAAAGAAAAAAAAAGCTGTATGGCAAAGACGTATAGAATCATTCTGCAATTAAAAAAAGGGTTTTTTTTAGAAGCTTGATAATTATACTCCAAAGACCCCAATTCCTGAAAGAACCGAGTGTGCAAAAGCTTAGCTTCAAAGCAACAGCATTCAGAACAGACAGGAGAAACTGAGAGTTGGAAGCAGAGTGGATGAATACAGAATAAATGACTTCTGGCAGAGAATCAAAGGAATCATGCACTTCATCTTCTTCCTCATCACCTGCATAAACACTTTTCCCTTACACTACACTCAACCTTCACTTTCTTCATTGCACTCAATCATTTATCCCCAAAGTCAGAATGCGGCTACCTAAATGGTGGGGAAAAAACAGTTGCATACGCAAAAAAAAAAACATCACTGGTGAACCTTGGAGCTCTAGCCAAGGAACAATACAAAAGAAACAAAAATCACAATCATTTGTATTTTTACTGATGGTAAAACTTCTACAACCTTTCCTCTACAAATTCCAACACTTTTCTACTCATAAAACCTCCAGGCAACATTTCTGTCTCAACAGTGACAGTGTGTGGTGTTAAGCGGTGCCCAGTGGTGTACCTCCAGGCAACATTTCTGTCTCAACACAGGGACAGTGTGTGGTGTTAAGCGGTGCCCAGTGGTGTCCAGTGGTGGTGTTTCCACAAGTGGTGTGCTGCTGGTGTTACAGCGCATGTCTATCTACGCTAACATCAGTGTTACAAAGGTTCAGAATTTTAAAATATTTTTTACGATGTTTGCTAGAGTCGATTACAGAACAGTATCAATGGTAATGAGAAATGGGTCGGTACTGCCTGCAGGCAATTTTTTTTTTCTCTCTGTTTTTCTCTGAAGAATGGTAATGTCAGCGTCAACGATAGCGATGGTGGTTGTGGCGGTGCTTGTGGTTGTTGTGGTGTTTGCAGTTGTGGTGGTGTTTGTGGTGTTTGTGGTGGTGGTGGTGTTTGTGGTGGTGGTGGTGG
>JASPKP010006029.1:2500-5000 GCA_030674155.1 Stramonita haemastoma | reverse complement strand
ACACTCACACACTTACATCTCTCACTCAACACACACCTGCCTCCCCACCCCACCCCCTCCCACCCCCCCCACCCCCCCACTCAAACACATCTACCCTTCCCCCTCTCCTTCCCCTCCTACCCCATTCATACATGCGCACACACACACACTCCCCACAACACCCCTTCACACACCCAAACTCACCACACACACACTCACCAACACCCCTCCTTCAACCCCCCCCCCCCACACACACACACACACACACACAGACAGACAGACAGACTGACCAATCAGTCGAACGAGGGCCTGCAGAAAAGCTCTGGAGATGGCGTCTCCACAGTCCATCATGGACGTCTGCACTTTCTGCGTCTTCAGGTGACGCTTCAGGTACGATGACTGTCACACACACACAGCAAGGAGGTGTGACTGATTGAATGAATCCATGTTCTGTTTGGTGAGGGAGGGCAGGGCAGGGGGGGGGGGGGTTGTTCCTTGGCTAGAGCTCTGAGGCTCATAAATGGGGAGGTTTTGCATACGCTACTGTTATTGCCAACCACTAAGGTAGCTGCACTCTGACTTCAGGGATGATGTCAAAACACGACACCAGTGTTCATGCCTTTTCTTTTTTTTTTTTTTTTTGACGTCCATTCCTACCTGCATGAAGGGCCTACTCTTTCCAAATAGCAGAAAGAGTTGTAATGTGTACGCACAATGTTTTGCATGCATTCACACTTTGGACCTCAGTTTATAGTCTCATCTGAAAAACTTTCAGGGGAATAGAGTTGGTACTGCTGTTAACTCTAAGGGGAAAATCCCCTAGAACGGGGGCCTTGATCCCAGGCCATCAGACCATAGGTGCAACGCTCTAACCACTAGGCTATCCCCTCCAGCTAACATCAGTATCAACTCCACTCCCCCCAAAAGTCTGCATGAGACCATAAACCAAGGTCCTAAGTACATTAAAATCTGTTCCACATTTTGAAAGAGAAGATCACTGTATACCGGTAGGAAAAGACAACACTTTATTTTTAAAATGCATGCACACTGGTGATGTGTTTACACCATCCCCAAAGCCAGAATGCAGCTACCTTCACTGCCAGAAAACAGTGGCATATGCCAATCTCACCACTGGCCAACCTCAGAGCTCTAGCTAAAGAGCAAAAAAAAAAAAAAGGCAGACAGACAGACAGAGAGAGGGAGAGACAGAGACAGACAGACCGAGACAGAGACAGACAGAGAGAGAGAGACACAGAGACAGACAGAGAGAGGGAGAGACAGAGACAGACAGAGAGAGGGAGAGACAGAGACAGACAGAGAGAGGGAGAGACAGAGACAGACAGAGAGAGGGAGAGACAGAGACAGACAGACAGAGACAGAGACACAGAGACAGAGAAAAATTTTTTAAAAAAGAAACAGAAACATAAGAGGTGGGTGGATGGATGGTTTAGGTGTGTGAGGAGGAAAGACTAGGACACTGACCACGTCTTCAGGCAGGGCCTCCAGGTCCTCGTACTCTGTGGTGACCTCGTTCTTGTCGGCGTCCACAATCACAGCGTCCCCCACCTCCATGCGCCGCGCCAGGATTTTCTGAGGACATCAGCAACAGTGCTGGGTTAGCTCCCTTCACAGCCAGGGAGGGAGGGCATGAGCAACAGTGCTGGCTTAGCTCTCTTCACTGGGGCACATGCATGCTTACATGCATAGACACTCCCGAGTATGAACACATGCACACATACATAGAGTTGTATGTATTCATACTCTCAAACACTCACATGCACACACACACTAATATCACTTAAACGTGAAAACATATTAACCCTCTTGAATTTGGATTCTCTGAACACAAACTGCCCCTAGATTTCGCACTCCATCACCAAGTCAGGTCAGGCACACATGCTGCTCACCTTTTCCTCCTTCTAAGTAAATACCAGCAGCTATAATTACTTCCAGACTCTCAGCAGGGTTTCTCCTTCTAGCCTGATAGAGCTTTGGCATGTGGTAGCAATTAGTGATGGTCACAGCGTGACAGAAATCTACTGTGTGTAAATCCTGCCAAATCCCAGTTTGGGATTCAGGGGGGACAATTTTTCAATCCCGGCAAATCCCAGTTTGGGATTCAGGGGGGACAATTTTTCAATCCCGGCAAATCCCAGTTTGGGATTCAGGGGGGACAATTTTTCAATCCCGGCAAATCCCAGTTTGGGATTCAGGGGGGACAATTTTTCAATCCCGGCAAATCCCAGTTCAGAACTAAGAGGGTTTAAGGAAAATGCACACACACACACACACACACACACACACACACACACACACACACACACATATACGCCACACAAACCACAGCATCAAGCATCATTTACTTCCAGATTGATAGACACTACAGCAGAGTGGTTAAGACAATCCAACTCCTATCCCAGGGGCCCTTGGAGTTGTGGGTTTAAATCTCAGCTGTGGCATTAGGTAAATTAAGGATGGGGTTTTACCATCCGCCACATCAACGGTACTGGAACCATTCGTA
>JASPKP010006028.1:0-14875 GCA_030674155.1 Stramonita haemastoma | reverse complement strand
GCCCCTCCCCTTTCTTCCAAAAAATAAACACAGTGGACTATTCTTACGGGGATTAGGAGCAATTACCCCCGAAGGGGAAAAAGCTGGCCTTTGTTTTTTAAAAAGATGAGCGTGAAGAGTGTTTTTGGGTTTTCTGCGGGGGGCCAAAAAAACCCCCCACCCAAAGGGCAAAATTTATGCAAATCTTAAATGGGTGTTGTGTGTGTGTGTGGTGTGGGGTTGTGTATGTGTGTGGTGTGGCTTGTGTTTTTTTGTGTGTTGTTTTTGCATGTGTGAAAATATATGTTTCTTATGATACGTTTTCAAAACTCTTATTTAAAAACCCCTTTATTTTGTTGCCATTCGGGGTTTTTTTCCAATTAAGTTGAATACTCTATTCTAAAATCACTACCGTTTATTTTACACGGGATAGATGTTATTGAAAACATGGGGGGGTGGGGGGCAGTTTGGCCTTGTGGTTAGACCATTGAGCTTGTATTCCACAAGCCCAGGAGACCACCACAACGGGATTTCCAATGAGGGGTTTTTTCCTTGGGTTTCAATCGTCCCCAACCCCCCCCCCTAAATCCTTTGGATAAGACTAAAAACAAAGCCATGTGCGAATGCATGCGAACATTCTCCCCACATGTTCAAAACCTTTAACCTCTTCTCCTTTTTGGAAGCCCAGGCCTTGATACCGGCAGAAACAGATACAAAATTTTTCTTTTAAAAAAAAACCACCCCCCCCCCCCCCTCTAATTCTCACAGTTGTGTAAGACACCTTTCCCCAAAAAGCGAAGGGGCTCCTTTATCTTGGTTTAAAAAAACAAAAACCTGGCGACATGCAAAACAAAAGTCACCATTGAAAACATTGGAGCTTTAGCCGGGAAATAAACCCCCCCCCTCCTTCTTCCCCCCTCCCACAAAAAAATGTAAATAAATAAACACCCCCCCCCAAAAAAAAAAAAATCACGGTAATTTTTAAAAAAATATGACCAACGGGTTTTTTACCTGTAGCCTCTGGTAAAAAACTCCCCGAATTTTGGCGATGATCCCCTTGAAAAACGTGATGGTCCTTTAAACTGTTGTCCCTGCAAACAGGGAAGCGGATCAGCCCTGGTCTGATGGGAGTGAATAAATTTGTGGGAATAAGGTGGGGGCCATTCATTGAAATGCAAATCCCCTCCCCTAAAAATTTTGTGTGGGGGAAAAAGGGATTTTTCATTTCGGGTTTCAGTGCACGGGAAAAGGGGTTGTCCCTTTGGAGTTCACAGCGGGGCTATCTTCTCTCTCCCCCTCTCCTCTCTCTCCCCCCTCTCTCTCTCTCTCTCTCCCCCTTTCTTTCCCCCCTTTCTCTCTCTCTCTTCTCCTCTCTCTCTCTCCTCTCTTTTCCCAAAGTCAAGCCCAAAGTCAAGAAATTTTAAAGTAAAATTTTTTTTTTCCCGATGGACATTAAAAAAGTTGTTTGCTTTTTTTTCTAAAGCCATTTTTGGGGGGAAAAAAAAAAAGGGGGAAAAAAAACATTTCCCCCAATATTGTTTAAAAAATGGATTAAAACAGCCCCTTTTTAAAAAATTTTACTTTTAAAAACAAAAAAAAAACCCGGGAAAAAAAACAAAAAAAAAAAGAAGATAAAAAAAAAAAAACATAAAAAATTCCCCAAAAACCCCAAAACCCCAACCCAACAAAAACCCCAAACCCCACCCCCCACCCCAACCAACCAAAAAAAACACACCCCCCACCTCTCCTAAACAAAACCCAAACACCACACACCCCACCCCACACAAACACACACCACACACACACAAAAACAAAAAAACCCCAAAAAACACACGAGCAGTATAAAATGTTTTGGACACTTTTTTTTTTTAAAAAAATCATAAAGTGTTAAAAAAACAAATTATATTGTTACAATATCACAAATACCATTTTTTAAAAAATTGAAAAAAGGAAAATTTAATCGGGTTTTTTAAATATAAAAAGGGTTTTTCAAATCCCCCATACTTTAAATTCATAAAATTCATACAAAAAAGGGGGGAAAAAATAAAAAGTCAAAAAAAAAAACAAAAAAAAAAAACCCAAAAAAAAAAAACCCAACACGATAAAAAACAACAAAAAACAAAATATAGCCCCCCCTCACCCCTGAAAAAAAAAAAAAAACCCCCCAAAAAAAACAAAAAAAAAAAAGGGGGGGGAAAGGGGGCGGGAAAGGGGGGAAAAACAAAAAACAAAATTTTTGTAATAAAAAAATGATCAACTAATAAGAAAAAAACCCCTTTAAAAATGTTTTTATTTTTGTTATTTTGTTTTTATTTCATTTTTATCATTTTTGGAGGGGATGATGAGATGATGATGATGATGGGGAGAAAATTTTATTGTTGTTGTTGTTGTTTTACTATTATTATTGTTGTTATTTTTAAATTGTTTTAATTTTTTTTTAAAAATTTTCATTATTATTTTTTATTTTTTTTTTTGGGTTTTTGTTGTTCTTTTTCCCAAATCGTTTTTGTGTTAAAGGTAGGGCAAAAAAGTGCAAATTTACTCGGTACATTTAAAGGGGAGGGGGGTCAACCCCCTTTTAGAAATAGAATTAAACAATACATTCAGCAATGTGGCAGCCCCCAATCGCTAATCCCAAAAAAATTTTACATTAATCGGCGGGGTACAATTATGTTTCTATTCACAGAAAAACCAAACAAGATTGTGTTGGGGCAACAGCAAAAGTGGAGGCGTTTTGTTCGTGGCTTTACCCCGTTTTAAAAAATTTTTTAAAAAACCTTTAAATGCGGGGGGGCAACAGCAAAGTGAAGGCTGTTGATGGGTGGTTTTTTTTCCCCATCAGGGGGAAACCACTTTAAGATTAGTTTTTTGTGATGGGAATGGGAACTCTTGATTTGGAGGTTGATTTTGCACAGTGTTTTGTGCTGCGCCGGGGGGGTTTTTTCCTTTTTAAGAAAATCTCCAACTTTTGGATGCCCCCTTTCCCCCTTTTACCGAGAAGGGGGGGTAAAAAGGGGGCAAGGTTTTTCCCTATTTAAATTTTTGCCCTTCCCCCCAAACGCAGCCCCCTCCTCCTGTTTTGGAGGTCATCTTTGGGCTTTAGGGGAAAAAAATAAACAAAAATCTACAGGAAATAATTATCCCATTTTTTTTGGGGACGAGTCATGCTTGTATCCGTAGGAAATTGCCAAGAAAAAACCCCATTTTTTTTTTTGGGCCCCACTGCCGTCAGGGTTCCCTCAGGCCTATGGGAATCACTTAAAGGGGCAACCCCCCCCCTTCACGGGGCCTCTTTCCCTTTCGTTTCTGTCACAGAAAACCCTTTTAACCCCCACCCCATTTTAAAAATAAAATTAATGAAAGACAAAAAAAAAAAAAAAAAGAATTTTAAATTTTTTTTGGGCTACTTTCCAGCAAACGGTTAACTCACCGGAATGAAAAAATAAAAAAAAATTTTTTAATTTAAATTTTTAAAATTTTTTTTAAACCCTTTTTTGTCGCATTTTTAGCAGAAACAGCTTGATCCCGGAATGTTAAAATGAATAAAAAAAAAAAAATGAAGTGTTTTTATTTTTTTTGGTCCCTTTTATAGAAAAAGTTTTACTAAGCCCACCATCTAGAAAAACGCCCCCCCCCCCTTTCCCCCAAAAAATTTGGGAAAAAGGGGTGCAAATTTGCAAACCCCCTACCTGCTTTTTTCAAAAACAATGTTCATTTTGGGTTTAAATTTGTGCGACTGTTCTAAAAGTCTCTTTCCCCCTTTTTTTTCCTTTTTGTTTTTTTCCTTTTTTTTTATTTTTTGTCCCCTCCCTCCCCCCCCCAAAACCCCCAAAAAGTGACTTAAAATTTCGCCCGCTTTGTCCCCTGACGTTTTTTTTTCTGTCAGTGAATTTCGACTTTGACGAGTTTCCCTGAGGGCCCGGGGAAATTTTGGTTTTTTTAAACCCCTTTTGTCCTTTTTTTTCAAAATCCAAAAAACGACAACACTGATTTTTTCAAATTGGAAGCCCTCCATTATCGGGGTTAAAAAAAGCAGGGGGGAAATTTTTTGGAGTGGCCCATGAATTTTTGGGGGTGGGAAAAAGGGGGTTGGGGGGGAAAAGGATGAAAACAAAGAACACTTAAAACAGAAACCCAAATGACAAAAAAAAAAGGAAAACCAAAAGGCCCAGTTGGGATCTAAAACCATGTCGACCAAGGGGTGCAAATTTTTCTGGAAGAGGAAAGTTAAGGGCAGGGGGTACGGGGAAAAACGGGGAACCTAAAAAGGAAAGCGAGGGGAAATCTTTGGGCCCCTTTTTGCCTCAAAGTCCCTTTTTTTTTTTTTTTTCCCTTTTCTTTATCAACCCCCCCAATTTAAAAGCTTTGGGGGGTTTTCATTAAAAAAATTTTATGGTTAGAAAAAAAAAAATTTTTTTGGGTGAAAAAGGGGTCTTCCCAGCAAACCCCCACCCCCCTTTTTTTTCCCCAAAACAGTGCCAGGGGGGGGGGGGTTTTGTAGGAATTTTACGGTACGAAAGTCCAAAAGCAGACATGCCCCAAAGCGTTGCGGCCCAAAGGGGAAAAAAACTCATTCAAAAAAGTCGTGATTCGGCCGTGTATTTTTCCCTTGGGGGTTTTGCACGCCAAAAGAAAACCCCGGGGGGTTCGGGGGGTTTGTTTTCCCGTTCCCCCCTTTTTCCCGTTTAAAAAAATTTGGGAAAACGAATGTCAAAGTCCTTGAATAAAAACTAAAACCCAAGGCCCCGTGGGGCCCCTGTTGAAGTAAAATTTTGGGGGAAAAAACTTTATTTCCAGTAGGAATTAAATAAAAAGGGAAATTGTTTTTTTTCAAGAAGCAACCAGTTGATAAAGGTAATAAAAAATTTTTATATTTTTTATTTTTATATATATTATATAAAAATATATATTT
The DNA here is from genome assembly GCA_030674155.1 of Stramonita haemastoma. Taxonomy (NCBI): domain Eukaryota; kingdom Metazoa; phylum Mollusca; class Gastropoda; order Neogastropoda; family Muricidae; genus Stramonita; species Stramonita haemastoma. The sequence goes on along the minus strand of JASPKP010006028.1, from coordinate 9,984 downwards.
TTAAAAATATATATAAAATTAAAAAATTTTATTTTTTAAAGACGCACGATCCCCAAACCCCCCGGGGGGAAAAGGTGGGGTTTTTGGGGGAAAAAGACGGGACCCTTTAGGCCTTTTCAGGCCCGTTACCTAATTTTTGGCCGGTTCAGCCCCCAAAGGGCCCCAAAGCAACATACACGTATGCCCACACCTCTCCTTTTTTCCCGAGCGTGGGGCCCCCGGACTTGGGGCGACCCCGAACCCCTTTAAAGGCGGGAGAATGCTGTTTCTCGCAAGGAAATTTCGGGTGCGGTTTTCCCCCAAAAAAAATTTCAACCCGGGGGGCAAAATTTTAATAATGACAATATCATGCAAAAAAAATTGCCCCCACAGAAAGTGCGGGGTCCCCCCACACCCGGAAAAACAAAAAAAACCTGACAAACAAAGCGTGCGCGCGCGTACGCGCACGCATACCCAACCCCCCGGCGAGAAAGGTGAGGTTTGGGGAAAAAAGAGGGGGCCCCCAAAACCCCCTTTTTGGGGCCCCCCCTACCCCTTTTTTTTTTCACGGTTAAAACCCCAATCACCAAGGGAAAAAATTACCTGTATGCATTTACCCCCCCTCCTATATTTAAATTTTTTACCGAGACTTTAAAGGGCCCCCCTGTGCGAAAGCGCAGGGAAATCTTGCGGAACTTTTTTTCCTTTTCCGTTTTTTCGAAAAAGTGGCCCAAACGTGTCCGGGGGGAAAAATTTGAGTGTGTTTTGGGGTTTTTTTAAGGGTTTGCACTGACCTTTTTTTTTTCCTCCCAAAATTGCCCATGTGGGAAGGGGGGTTGCCCTCTTTGGGGCGGTGGTTTCGCCAAATTTCCCCAAAGCCAACACCCCCGGAAAAAAGGGGTTTTCAAGGGCGTCGTAAAGTAAAAAAACGCTCTTGGTCCGTGGGTTTTTTGCAACGTGAAAAAAAGGGGGGGGGCAGGGGGCCCAAAAAGGGCGTTTTCGTAAATCTTTCGGGGAAAAATGGCCCATTCTTAGCTTGGGGGGGGGTGTACGCGTTCGCGCGTGGTTTCGGTCGGGGTTTTTAGGGTGCGTTTTTTTTGGGTTTGTTTCGTGGGCAGGACCCCCACATTTCTTATGGTGGGAACATTTTTTTTGTTTTTAAAATTTGATGTGTGTTTTTGGACATTAAAAGGTTGCCGTACCATTTTTTTTTTACCCCCAAATTCCCCCTTTTTGCAAGCGGGGGGGGTTTCCCTTTTTGGGGGGGTGGGATCGCCACAAATTTCCCGTGCACACAACCGGGAAAAAAAAATTGCCCAAGGGCTGTTTCATACCCCAGGCACGTCTTTTGCCAGGGGGCCCCCAACCGTCAAAGAACGGGGGCAGGGGCCCCAAAAGGGGGGGTTTTCGTCACTCTTTCTGAAAAAGATCGCATTTTTTTGCATGGGGGGGTTTTTGACGCGTGCGCGCGTGCGTGCGGTTTGCTGGTGTTTATGTGTGCGTTTTTTTCTTTGGGGTGTGGCAGAGACCCTAACTTTCTTATGGTGCTTTAGTGTATGAAATTTTTTTTGAGGGTGTTGTGGGGTAAATTGATTTTTGCACTGTACCATTTTTTTTTCCGCAAAATTTCCCTATTGAAAAGGGGGGTTGCCCTTTTGGGGGCGGTGGTGCCCCCCAAAAATTCCAGTGCCCACCCCCGGAAAAATTTGGGGTAAAGACACACACCCCAAAAAAAAACAAAAAACCACAAAATACACCCCAAAACACAACCCACCAACCCCACACACCCCCACACAACCAAAACCAAACACACCACCACATTTCTCTCCTCTCCTCTTTTTCTCTTTCCTTTTCTCACACAAAACCCCACACACACCACACAAAACCCCACCCCCACACACAAAACCCACACACACACACAAAACACACCCCACACACTCACCACACACATCACACTCCCAAAAAAAAAACAAACCTCCCAGCTCAGCACGGCCAAAACGTAACACACACGCCAGATAAAACCCGTCCCCCCTACACACAAAACGTACGAGGGCCAAAAAAACGTCCCAAAGACAAACCCAACACACCCCACCAAAACCCAACACACAACACAACACACACAAAAAATTCAAAAAAATTCCCCTTAGTCTTTCGGTGGGGACTGTAGCCGGGGGCCCCCCGTGTGCAAACCCCAAGCTAACTTTGCGCCACTTTTAAAATCCTTTTTTCGTTTTTGAAAGGGGGTAAATTGTGTGCCGGGGGGAAAGAGGCCCTTTTAAAAAAACTCCCCATACAAAAGGGGGGCCCCCCCCCGGGTTGAAAAAAAAGCACAGGGGTGGTCCCCTTAAACCCCCCCCCAAAATTTTAAAAAAAAACCCAAAAAAACACCCCAAAAAACCCAAAAAAAAAACCAAAACCAAACAAAAAAAAACCCGAAAAACCCTCCAATGAAAACACAACACAAAACAAAACACAAACAAAAAAACACTCACCCCCACAAACCCCCCAAAAAAACACAAAGATACCGCGCGCCCCCGCGCACCCCCAAAACCTCAAACAACAACCACACCCCCAAAACATAAACCACCCCCCACACCCCACACAAACCACACACCCCCAAACACCACACACGCACGCACGCACACGCACACCAAAACCAAAATAAAAACGCAAACACACCAAAAAAACCACACAGAAAACACCAAAAAACCCACGCACAAATTTCACCAAAAACCACAACGTACACACACTCTATCTCTCTCCCCCCAACATCAGACCACACACAAAACAAACCACAAACCACAGCAGCACGCACGAAAAACACACAAAAAAAACCAACAACACAAAACCCGAAAAACATAAAAAACAAAGCACACACACAAAAACACGCAAACAACCCAATTTAACGCCCCAAAAACACGCTCGAAAAATAAACCCAAAAAACACACACCAACCACCACCACACGCACAAAAACAAAAACACACCGCGGGGCGCGCACCCAACACATAAAACACACACACACACACAAACACTAAAACCCAAAACCACACCACCACACCTCACAAACACTCCAAACACACACAAAACCGAACGCACACACACACACCCCACACCACCCCGGGGGGGCGCGCGCCCCACCATACATCCCACACACACAGACAAAAAAACCCCCATAATCAATACCAAAAAAAATAAAAAAACCCAAAACGCGGCAGCATGGGTACCCGTTTTGGTCAGAACTTTTCCCTTGAAATAAGAGCCCCAGGTTCGTTTACCTTCAGGGTTTTCCCCCCCCGGGGGGAACATCAGCGTAAACCCCCTCTCCCCAAAACCTTCGGTTTAAACTATAAAAAGAAATACGTGGGGCCAAATTGGACCAAACATCTTGCCACACGCAAAAACCCCCTTTTTCCGTTTCCCCAAAAGAAAAAACTATTTGTGCCGGGGGAACAGATGAAATTTCCAAAACTGATGTACACGGGGAGGGATGTAAAAGAGTGTTTTTTTCCAATTTCCTTTTATAAAAAGAATAATTTTAAAGAACAAAAAATAAAAAAAAGCACGGGAAGCGCGTGGCGGCACACACCACCCCACACACACTACACACAAAACACAACACACACACACACCAACCCACACACACCACACAACACACACACACAAAACACACACACACACCACAACAGGACGGGATAGCCTAGTGTCAGAACATTTTCGTGCAATTCGACGACCCGATACGATTTGTTTGAGGGGATTTATTTCCCCGGGGTTAACATCATGTGACTTTACTTCCCCAAAAAGTCTTTCGGATGAGATGTGACCCAGGCCCGTGGCTAAAGCACGCAGAAAATTTGCGCAACGTTTTCATCCTGTTCCGATTTTGTAAAGTAGGCCATCGTGTGCCGATGGGAAAAAAGTGGGAAAAACCTACACACCTGCAAACACACGTGGACTGAATGAAAAAAAGCCAAGTGTTTTTCCCCTTATCCTCGATTAAAAAAAAAAAAAAAAAACTAAAGAAAACCAACACAAATTACAAACACAAAGACATAAAGCCCACAAACAAACGAAAAAAAAATGCACACACACAACACAAACACCGCCACAACCACAAACCCAAACCCCACACCCCCGCATGCACACAGACAGCACGACAAACCCGACACGCAAAACACTGTGAACACCACACCCACACAACACACCACCACACAACACCAAAAACAAAAAACGATACCCCACACACACACCACACACACCACACACACACACAACCCACTCCACACACACACACGCACACCCACGACACACACAGACGCCGCACCCAGCGCGCGCATTACCAAATGGTGATAATTAAATTAAAAGTATAACAAAAACTTTCCCACACACACACGCCGCGCTGCAAAAAAAACAAAAACCCCATACATAGAACAAAACACACACCACATGCTGAGGCACTGCTTTTTGATTGCACAATTTGTGAAAAGAAGTTAAAGGATAAATACACCCCCACACACCACCCCAACACACACACACCACACACCCACACACACCACCCACACCACTCACACACAACCACACACACACACCACACACAAACCACACACACCACCACCACAACCCCACCCGGGACGCAGCCGCACGCACGCACCCCCACACCTCCGAGAAACAACATAAACAAAGAACACACTCAACACAAACCCCACCACCAACAGACACCGCACGCAACGCAACATTGCGCCACACAACACAACCAAAAACTTCACAACCCACATAAAAGAAAAATTTACAACTAATTGAGCATTGCCTTTTCAGTATCAATAATAATGAAATTACAGGAGTCCTTTTTGTAGACTTTGGTAAAGCCTTTGACATGATTAGTCACTCTCACTTTATCCAAAAAATAATAAAGTAAAAATAAAATAAAATAAAATGGGCCTAAAAATGTTTCAACCAAACATTATCATTTTAAAACTAATTTCTCTGTAATCGCCATCACCCATTTGTTAAAAATCGGCCTGGGAAAGATCACTTTATTACCCGTGAAATATTGAATACCACAGCGATGAATACTAGGACCACTTTTTTCTCTATTTGTATTAAACGACCTACCTCTGCATATAAATTGTTCATGTCAAATGTTTGCTGATGATATTTCAATTCAATGTAACAACGTTGATTCAAATCAGCTTGTGAAAGATGTGCAGGCATTTAAAGGGTTTAAAACTAATCGAATGGATAGAATTCAATCATATGTCTTTGACTTAAATAAAACCAAGAAATGTATGTTTATAACCACTCCGCTACAAAAAAGAAGAGACATTGAGCTCTCCATTCGCGGGAATATACAGTCCGAAAAATATTCTGTCACACCATATTCTTTCCACTCAAAGGCAGTTATATTAAATGGAAAAGCTCCAAAGAATAATTGTGGAAAATTTTGCTGTCAAAAACAGGCGCACCCAGGGACTGTTTCTGCCCAAGCCCATAATAATCTCTATAAGTATAAATTCCCAAGTCTTGCTTATTCAGGAGGAACATTGTGGAATTCTAAGATCAGTCCCTTTTGTACAATGGATTCAAACATGTATGGGAAAAAGAAGAGTACTCATATTGTGCATCTACTGTGCTTTGGGTTGCTCATAGAAAGCTAGGGCATTTGTAAAAAACATTGTGGTTCTGTCCGATAAAGTTCCCCATACTAAGATTCCATGGTTTTGCTACTAAGGAATATAAACAAAAACCATATAAAATAAACTGAAATAATAAAAACATTAAGATTCCTGTAGTTTTCCCATACAGGTTGCCATGATTTGATTAATGACAGAGAAAGTCAGACTCCAAAGTGTATCCAGAGAGTCAGAAAATGTCAATACCTCAACACATTAAAAGATGAATTTCACTTTCTGGATGAATGTGTTCATACAATTATCATAAACTCAGAGACTTTTATGTGATAAAACTTAGAACAAAAGGAAAATCTCTCTCTCTCTCTCCCTCTCTCTCTCTCCCTCTCTCTCTCTCCCCTCTCTCTCTCTCCCCTCTCTCTCTCTCTCTCTCTCTCCTCTCTCTCTCTCTCTCCTCTCTCTCTGGGGACGGATAGCCAAGGGGTCAGAACATTGCGCTGGTAATTTAAACGACCCGGGTTCGAGTCCGGTGGAGGAGATTTTTCTCCTGGTGTTAACATCAGTGCTGACTCCACTCTCCCCAAAAGTCCTTCGATGAGACTTTAAGCCGAGGCCCCGTGTGCGAACGCACGCACATCTTGCGCACACGTTAAATCCTTTTTCCGCTTTTCGTAAGAGTAGGCCATCGTGTGCCAGTGGGAACATATCACATTTACAAAACTGCATACACACGGGGACTGGATGTAAAAAAGCACAAGATTGCTTATTGCATTTTTCTCGATATAAAAGAACAAATCAAATCAACCAATCAAATCTCTCTCTCTCTCTCTCTCTCTCTCTCTCTCTCCTCTCTCTCTCTCCATCCTCTCTCTCTCTCCCCTCTCTTCTCTCTCTCTCTCTCTCTCTCTCTCTCTCTCTTCTCTCTTCGTTCTTGATTGATTTGTTTTTTCTTTGATGCATTTTTTTCTCTTCCTGTCGTTTCCTTTACTGTTTTTCTTTCCATCTATTTTTTTTTGGGTCTTTTTTCAAACATATTGCTTGTGCTTTGGTGTTTCTACTTATTCCCTTTTAGAGGGCTGGATGAAAAAAAAGCCATTGTACTTAATCTATTACCCTCTGTAAATAAAATTTCGTATTCGTATTCGTATTCGTATTCTCTCTCTTTTCTCTCTCTCTATCTCTCTCTCTCTCTCTCTCTCTCTCACTCTCTCTCTCTCTCTCTCCTCTCTCTCTCTCTCTCTCTCTCTCTCTCCTCCTCTCTCTCTCTCTCTCTCTCTCTCTCTCCCCTGAATGTGTCACCTATTGTCCAAAACATGTTTACCATCCATTTGGAAATGTTTTTTTTCGTATTTTGTACTCTCTATTTTAATAATTACAAAGTGTTGAAGGAAAATTGATTTTGGTAAACTTTTTATTTTATGATCCTTTTAATGAAGTGAATAACTATGCCCAATCATGATTAAGATAATGGTTTTTGAACGTATTTCATTACCATAATCACAAAATTAATAAGGGTATTAGAATAAATATGTCCCAAAGAATGTGCCTTACAGTGGATAGATTCCCTTGTATTCCGTTACATGATTTTATCTAAAATTTTGAATGAACTTTATTGATGATATTCACGCGTGTGGGAGGGGGTTGGGGTTGGGGGTGTATGTATTAGTGTGTGTGTGTGTGTTGTGTGTGTGTGTGGTGTGTGTGTGTGTGTGTGTGTGTGTGTGAGTGTGTGTATGTGTTTGGGGTGTGTTGTGTGGTGTGTGTGTGTGGTGGTGGGGTGGTGTGGTGGTGGTGGTGGTGTGTGTGTTGTGTGTGTGTGTGTGTGTGTGTTTGGTGTGTGTGTGTTTGTGTGTGGTGTGTGTGTGGTGTGTGTGTGGTGTGTGTGTGTGTGTGTGTGTTGGGTGTGGGGTGGGTGGGGGTTGTGCGTGCTGTGGTGTGTGTTTTGTGTGCTCGCGCGCACACACTGAGACTACAATCGTTTCATTAAAATACTTTTAGGCATAACAACTGAGTTTACTGTCAAATGTTATAGTCATGCGCGTGTTATAGGTGTACTGGATTAGTTTTGTTAACATCACTGGGTTAACATTAGTGCTGACTCCACTCTCCCCCAAAAGTCTTTCGGATGAGACTGTAAACCGAGGCCCGTGTGCGAACGCACGCAGAACTCTAGCGCACATGTTTAAATCCTGTTCCGCTTTTCGTAAGAGTAGGCCAGTGTGTGCTAGTGGGTAAGATGACAATATTTACAAACTGCATACACACGGGGACTGTGAAAAAAAGCCATGAGTATTATTCTATTTAAACCCCGATATAAAAGAATAAATAAATAAATAGTTGTTTCACGTGAAAAAGCAAACAAGCAAACAGAGAGAGAGAGAGAGAGAGAGAGAGAGAAGAGAGGAGAGAGAGAGGGTGAGAGAGAGTAGAGAGAGAGAGAAACTATATAATATATAAAAATTATATATATATATATCCATCATTTTTTATCCCATCTCCCTACTAATTATCTATCTCTCTATCTAATTATCTCTATCTCCCCCTCTATCTCTCTATCTCTCTATCTCTCTAATCTATCTATTATCTATCTATCTATCTATCTATTTTATCTATCTATCTATCTATTTTATCTGTCTACTACCAACAAGATCTTTGTGGGTTTTAAGAAGGCGTTTGAAAAGAGTCTGGCATGCAGTCCTGTGGGCAACCATGAGGTTGTATAACATCAATGCCAACCTGATCAGAGCTATAGAATGCCTGGGGAAAAAAGGCAACAAGTGCAGACTACTATAACAACAACACAGGAGATTGGTTTCCGATTCCCCAATTGAAGTACGTCAATGATATCTGCTCTGTCCACCCCTCTTCAACGTCTTCTTAGAAAGAATAATGGCTGATGCATTTGAAAATCATGAGGAACAGTCAACAAACAATCACAAACTTTCGTTTTGCCGATAACATCACAAACAATGGAGGCAGAACAATCACAAACTTAGTTTTTGCCGATGACATCGACAGCCTAGCTGAAGAAGAACAAAAAATAGTCAGCCTGGTAAAATCACCTTGATAAAGCCTCATCAGCATGTGGCATGCAGACCAGCACAGAGAAACCCAGCTGATGACAAATAGTGCCAATGGCATCAGCAATGACGCAATTATAGATGGTAAGAAATCGGGACCGGGGCGACGCCCTCCATAGCTTCAACATCTGGGGGCGATAGTTCAGATGAAGGATAAAACCTGAAATTCTCTCCAGAATAGTCCAGACCAAAGCTGCAATGACCAAACTTAATGTCCTCTGGAATTGATAAGAACATTTGCCATAAGCTTCAAGATCAGACTGGATGCGTTCCCTGATCATGTCTATATTTTGTAACGCATGTGAAACATGGACCATAACAGGGAGACATTGAAAGAAGGATACAGGCAATGGAGATGAGATGCTTTTGGAATCCCTTGGCGTTTCATTTAGAGATCACATCACTAATGAAGAGAGTGAAAACTAAATAAGAATGCCATCGGTCCATATGAAGAGTTCCTAAACTACAGTGTAAAAACGCAAGCTAAAATGGTACGGGCACTCACACGATCATCTGGACTGGCCAAGATGTCTGCAGGGACAGTAAGGGAGGGAACTAAGAGAAAGACAAGGGGGACAATGGAAGACACATCAGAGAGTGGGCAGGCTCGGGTGGAACGACTACAGAAGGCGGAGGACGTGGGGAGTCGAGGGAAATGGTGCAAAATAGTTTGCCCCACAGTCACGGGACACGGGAGGTGAAGGAGGTGGAGATATATAACGGCAGTAAGATGGCTGATTCCAGGGTCTGCATCTCCACAAACCCAAAAAAATGAAAAATTTCATGGGCAGAATCCCGCAATTGAGCCTTCTACAATCACAAAGAATGAGATTTAAAAGGTAAAACAGCCAAGATAATTTTTTAAAAAGAACTTGCAAAACAACACTCAAGGCACTGTTCAGGAAGAGAAAAAAAGGCAACATGAATACAAGGGCAAAACAGCGAATGGACAGCCCTAAAGTCAAGAAAACCTTAAGAAAGGCAAAATAGGAGGGAAAGGAGGAACTGGTTGTCAAGTTTTTCGGGGAACCCAAATTGTCGCCAAACTAGCACACACAACCACACAACACACACACACACACACACACACACCCTCACACACACTCACACCCCAACACACACCACACCAAAAACACATTTAATATATAATATATTAATATATTAATTTTTTATTTTTTAATATATATATATATATATTTTTTTTTATGTGTGTGTGGTGGGGTGTGTTGTGGGGATCCTTTTTTTTGGTGGTGTATAAATTTTTTTTTTTATTTTATTATTTTGTTTTTTTTTTAATTTT
>JASPKP010006027.1:10000-14877 GCA_030674155.1 Stramonita haemastoma | reverse complement strand
TAAATAGAGTTTGCAAGAATTGAAATAATCTCAAATGAAGATAAACGTAGACCTATACTATCAATCATTATGTCACTTGTACATTCTGAAGCACCGCGTTTTGCCAGAGAATCTGCCAATTCGTTCCAGTAAAGACCGCAATGTGATGGTACCCAGCAAAATTTTATCCCAATACCTTTAGAAACAAGAGAATGCACAAGGAACTTGATTTCAAAAATAACATCATTTCTCAGTTTAGAGTCCCAATGTTTTAAAGCCAGTAACACTGATTTTGAATCAACACAAAAAACGACATTGTAAATCGCAAGAGAAATATTTGAAAGATAATTTAGTGCCATAAAAAATTGCGAACAATTCAGAAGTGAATATTGTAAAACCTTTTCCAATACAAAAAGATCTTTTTACTTTTAAGTCGGCTATAACGAATGCAGCCCCGCATATGCCCGATTCTAATACAGATCCGTCCGTGTATACTTTCAAGTGGTTTAAATACTGACAATTTATATGATTTTGAACCTCAATTTTGAGTAGGTTTTGATTAGTGTCCTTTTTTGCTTCTGTGTAGTCAATATCAAAATTTGCATATTTATGTTCCCATGGTGGAATCTGGGGAACTACTGGTAAAACTGGGACGTTTGATATATCGATATTATTTTCCTTCATAAGGTCTTCAGTATAATTTCTTATGGGCTGCAAAAAAGAGATGTTCCTAGCTCTTTTTGGATAATCCTTTTTATCAATAAATATTTCATCGTGAACAGAATTTGAAATAGCAAGACTTCGAATGACATATTTAGAGACAGATAACATTCTTTGCTCAGAAAGTGGAAGTAAATGAGCTTCTGTATAAGTTTTTAGTGTACTGGCATGAATCGGCACTCCTAAGGCTATTTTGATTGCTTTGCTATCCACACTTTGCAGCTTTTTTAAGAGATAATATGGAGCAGAAAAATACACTTCTTGACCAGAAATGAGTTTAGACCGAATTAAAGAAACAGCAAGGTGCATAAGTGTTTTTGTATCCTGACTCCACGGCTGAGCACTCACAATCTTTAAGAAGTTTAATCGTTTCCTGGCTTTCAAAATCAAGTTTTCAATATGCAGACAGACAGACATACATGTGTGTGTGTGTGTGTGTGTTGTGTGTGTGTGTTTGCGCGTGTGTGTGCGTGTGTGTGTGTGTGTGTGTTTATGTGTGTGTGTGTGTTTATGATTGTGTGTTTGAGTGTGTGTGTGTGAATGTATGTATGTGCATGTGCAGGTGTGTGTGCGTGTGTTTATGCGTGTGTGTGTATGTGTGTGTATGTATGTGTGTGCATGTGCGGGTGCGGGTGCGTGTGCGTGTGTGTGTTTATATGCGTGCGTGTGCGTATGTGTGTGAGAGAGAGACAGAGAGAGAGACAGAGAGAGAGACAGAGAGAGAGACAGAGAGACAGAGAGACAGAGAGAGACATAGAGACAGAGAGAGACAGAGAGACAGAGAGAGACAAAGAGGGAGAGTTGGCCAGTGTGTGACGAGTTTAAAATAAAAGGACTAATCGTAACTATGTCATTAGAATTTGAGCTATGAAGACAGATAACATTTCAATAACAAAAACAGAAAGAGGGAACTGCGATAACATTTTTTTGTGAGTAAATATACAAACACAAAAAGCAGAACTATCTAGCAGAACAGTTTTTTTTTTAATATAGATTTTTCAAATTGAAGTTTGCATTTCAGAAAGTAAGCTATACTAAACAATGCCGGAGTGGGGAGTGGGGAGGGGGCAGAGGGGGGGCAGAGGGGGGCAGGATAGCCTAGTGGTTAGAGCGTTGACTCCGTGAACTGATGGTCTAGGTTCCAGCCGCCACGCAGCCACCTGTTCAGGGTTATTAATTTTGGATTAACATGAATACTGACTCCCCTCCCCAAGTCCTTCGGAGGAGACTTTGAACCCGATGTCTCGTGTAACACTCTGACCAACACTCTCTTTCTTTCTCTCTCTGTCTCTCTGTCTGTCTGTCTCTCTCTCTCACACACACACACCTACACGCACACACACACACACGCACGCACGCACGCACGCAAGCATGCACACACACACATAAACACACATACACACACAGACACACAGACACACACAGACACACACATACCCCCCCCCACACACACTGACACTAACAAACACCCCCCCCACCCACCTCCACCCCCCCCCGCACACACATCTAACCCCCCCCCCCCCCCCACACACACACATACACATTCTTTCAGCTTTCTTAACCGTCTAGCTGAGTCTGCGTGTGCTGCTGTGTGTGTTGGGGATGTTAATAGCCTCCATGTCTTCTTTCTTTTGTCTTCAGCATTCAGTGTCTTAACTCGTGTCTGCTGTCTTTTCCTCTGCTTTGGAAACTGTCTCCCAACAAGGAGTTTGTTCTTTTTGGGGTGGGGGGGTGGGGGGGTTGGGGGGGGGGGGGGGGTTGGTAGGGTTGTTTTTTTGCTGTCATCGATCAGCCTGTTTAGTTCTTGAATTTCACAGACAGACAGACAGACAGACAGACAGTCGGGCATACAGGCAGCAGGACAGACCTACAGACAGACATGAGTCCAAATGTACACCCCCCCCACACACACACAATGTTCCAGCGCACACACTTGAGTACGCATGCACGTATGTGTTTGAGTGGCTATTCATTTTGCTCAAAATAAAAGAAAGGAAATGGAAACATTGAAATATATGCACCTGCCTCCGAGTGTGCGGGCGCGCACACACACACGCACAAACACACACATACACACACACACTCATACACACACACACACCACACACACACACACACACACACACACACACACACACACACACACACACACACACACACACACACACACACACACACACTGTGTGTGGAATCCTGTCACAGGTACATGACGGGAGAATAGTCCCCCAATAAACACAGCGGAGTATTGTGTGTGTGTGTGTGTGGAGTTTAGGATGACAGCATTCATGTTCTAGTGTGGCCAAGTGGCCTCCTGGTCTAGTGGAAATTTACTCGTTCAGAAACCTGGAAGTCTGCGGTTCCAGTCTCCTCTGTGGCCTGGTGGTTAGGGCATAGTGCTCGCAATGTGACGGCCTGAGTTTTATTTTATTAAAAATTTTTTTTTATACCACTTTATGTCACAGCAGATTTCTCTGCGTGAAATTCAGGCTGCTCTCCCTCCCCCTCCCCCCCCCCCTGGGGAGAGTGCGTCGCCGCAAGTGCAGCGTCTCTTCATTATTTCATTTTCTTTTTCCCATCTGCAACTGTATTTGTTTCTCTATCAGAGTGGGGGTTTTTTCCGCAGAATTTTGCTAGGTACAACCCCCTTTGTTGCCGTGGGTCTTTTTTTTTTACGTGCGCTAAATAATTATGTGGAACACATGGGACCTCGGTTTATCGTCTCATCCGAAAGACTAACATCCAGACCACCACTCATGGTCTAATGGATGGGGAAAAAAGTTTTGGGCCTAAACGGAATCGAGCCTTGGTTGGAGTCACCACCTAGACGCCTGTTCAAGGGGATTTTTCTCCTTGAGTTAACATCAGTACCGACTCTACTCCCCTGAAAATCTTTCGAAGGGGACTATACAGCGAGGTGCCATATATATATATATATATATATATATATATATATATATATATATTATATATATATATATATATATATATATATATATAATATCCAAACACACGCAGGGCAACTTGCGCACACAATTAAAACCCGTTCCACTTTTGGAAGCGTAAACCACTGCTTGCTGATAGGAACGGATGACAGAATTAACAGAATTCCATGCATACGAGAACTGGATGTAAAAAAAAAATGCATGAGTGTTTATTCATTATTTTGGGGAAAAAAAGATCAAATTTGAGAAATATATGCCACATGACTTTTAGGGATCAGAACAAAGACATAACCCCACAAATAAAACACTACAAAAACTCCCACCACCAGAAAAAAGACAAACAGGTTAATGAACAAGTACACAGGTTAAAAAAAGTAAAGATAAAGGTGTCCCATAACCTATGTGGTCATAGGGGAGCGAGGCATCATAGACCTCAGCTTCTCTAGGGGGCCAACATGTTGAGGGCAGCGCCCATCTCCTCTCCCTCGCTGCTTTATCTTCCCTGACCCTAAAGAGGGCAGGTACCCATTTACAGCTGGGTGAAATGGGAGACATAGATGAATAAATAAAATAGATAACAAATGAATAAAGGAATAAAGGAACAGAATTAGTAAACTGTCCCCCGGGAACGCGCATTTCCCGGTCAACTAGTCCAGCTTGAATGTCACGCACGGAAATCTGACAAGACCCTGAATACACAACCACGTGCTTCCTAGTATAACAACACAACAAAAGTAGTAAGAAAACAATATCACCACAATATTCTAGTCAAGCACCAGAAACCACATAAGTGCAATACAACGTAGGATAAAACCAATATTGAAAGATGCTAGAGCCAAGTGGTTAAGACCGTTCGACTTTAAGCTCATGGATCCACGAAGTCGTGGGTTCAAATCTCGGTGTCGGTGTTTAGGCGCATTACGGGTGGAGATATTTTTACGATCTCCCAGGTAGTGCAGACCTGCCAGTGCCTTCATTCCCTTCGTGTATATACACATACAGCTACCTTCATGTTGGGGGCAAAAAGGTCGCATACGCAAAATGTCAACATTGGCGAACCTCAGACCGCTAGCTGAGCAACGAAAACAAAAACAAAAAAACCCAACAAAAACAACAACCCCAAACCAACACAAATAAATTAATAAGAAAAATAATACCAAGACAATACTGTGTCAAGTACTAGTACCTAGAATAGCGTACGTGCACATACAGCACTTAGGGCTATGCATACATATA
>JASPKP010006027.1:2500-5000 GCA_030674155.1 Stramonita haemastoma | reverse complement strand
CTGGTTAAATCTGCCCTAGTCATCGGAAATACCTTTAGACGGGATCCGTCTCTTTGGTTTTTTTGTTTTGTTTGTCTGTTTGTTTGTTTGTTCGTTTGTATGTTTGTTTGTTTGTTTGTTTGTTTGTTTGTTTGTTTGTTGTTCTCCGTTTTTAGTGAAGCAGGTCTGATGCATAATTATCGGCTTTTGGCCATGATACATTTCAAGGTGTAAGGGTGGAAAGAGGAAAAAAAAAACCAAGCAAACATTAAACCCGTTTAATCATTACTTCTTACAAGCTTTGTTTAGACCTTGGCAACACAAACATGTACACCTATACATGCATATTTCATACACACGAATAAATTGGTGACTGAGAGCAAAAATGCGTACAAACACAGTTCAGATGTCTTCATTCATTTACCCTGCTTCGCAGAAGACCACGTGAGTCCAATATCACTTAAAAACAAAACTGATAATGACGCAATATTTGATAATGTTGCTGTTCTTTCCCATTAAAAAAAAACATCAAGTACAACATACATCGAGTTAGTTGAAATAACTGGTATTCACAAAGTGTTGGGGGGGGGGGGGGTTCAGAAAAAAATTCCCACTTAATTACAATGTTTGCCATCCATTAGTTGATACAATGCGATCACATTTCTTTATGAATATGCCAAAAAAAACACCTCACCCCAACAACAGTGATAATATAATTATCGTGCATAAAACATTTGATGTAATGAGAAGGGGAAACTGGAGTGACAATCAAAACAGCGCATAATTATTATCATTTCAGAGACAATAGCCACTTATCACCTGCACAGTGAGTTCAGTAAATACCCTCAGGATCGGCTGTAGCATGAAAACAGCTTAATGTCACATGTTGTCTACACAATATCCCCTCAGAGCATCACCATCACACACACACACACACAATGCATGCACATGCAGGGGTTCTCAGAGAGAGAGAGAGAGAGAGAGAGAGGAGAGAGAGAGAGAGAGAGAGAGAGAGAGAGAGAGAGAGAGAGAGAGAGAGAGAGAGAGAGAGAGAGAGAGAGAGAGAGAGAGAGAGAATCACAGAGAGATATGACAGAAACAGAGACACAGAAACAAGGTGAGATGATAGAAAGAGAGAGTTAATAGAAACAGAGAGAGAGAGACAGAGAGACGAGAGAGAGACAGTCAGAGGCACAGAGAGAGGGGGAGGGAAGGAGTGAGGAGGGAGGAGGGAAAGAGATCCACACAGAGACAGACAGACAGACAGAGAGACAGACAGACAAACAAAGAAAGAATGGAAATCAGGAGGTTTAACCTCGCAAGTAGCAGAACGGCTTTACACACGAACACAAACCATTAAAACCCAGCCAAAACAACAACAAAAAAACCCATCCCTATGCTACAAACAGCATTAGTGCTGTAATCTTGGCGTTCACTTTGTCCTCAGAGCAATTTCAAACATTCAAACAGAAATCAGAAAAAGATCTTCAAAGACATTCCTCAGGTCACGCAACTGGTAAAAAAAAAACAAAAAAACAAAAAACCCCGTAAAATATAACACAGTCTTCAGAGGCCAGGTTGAAACTATCGTAGATGAGAGTGGGAGGTTGGTATCCACAATTAATTAAGAAAGTCGCATTCTAATTGAAGAAGAAATGCGGCTCTCTTAAATTAATCAGTGGTGGCATAATAAAATCGTCGCATACGCACAACTCTCCACCATTGGTGTGTACCTTATTTATTTATTTATTTATTTATTTATTTTATTTATTTATTCTTTTATATCGAGGATAACAGAATAAGCAATCATGTGCTTTTTTTCATCCGGTCCCGTGTGTATGCAGTTTTTGTAAATATTGTCATCTGTTCCACCGGGCACACGATGGCCTACTCTTACGAAAAGCGGAACAGGATTTAAACGTGTGCGCAAGATGTTCTGCGTGCGTTCGCACACGGGGCCTCGGTTTAAAGTCTCATCCGAAAGGACTTTTGGGGAGAGTGGAGTCGGCACTGATGTTAACTCCAGGAAAAATGTCCTCGACCGGACTCGAACCCGGGTCGTCAAATTGCGAGTGCAATGTTCTGACCACTAGGCTATCCGTCCCCCTCGGAGATCTAGTACAAGAACGTCAAAAACAATCCGTTATAACACATACGCTCAACTCGCGCACGCATTATGCGCACACGTTAAATCCTGTTCCGCTTTTGTAAGAGTAGGCCATTGTGTGCCGGTGGAAACAGATGACAAGATTAACAAAACTGTATACACACTGAGACTAGACTGGATGTAAAAAATATATAAAAAAAGCACATGAGTGCTTATTCCATAATCTTCGATATAAAAAGAATAAATAAAAAATAAAAGAATAAATACATAAATAAACAAACAAATAAATAATAAATACATAAATAAATAAATATCAAGTTCGTTCAATGGACGGAAAAAACGAAAAAGAAAAGAGACCCCCACATGTATACACAGATTGTAGGTGTCACATCAGACAGGCTCAACAACCGTCAA
>JASPKP010006026.1:10000-14879 GCA_030674155.1 Stramonita haemastoma | reverse complement strand
AAAAAAAAGAGGGAAACATAACAAAGGGAGATTCCTGGCACAAAATTTCCAGACGGTGCGCAGTGGTGGATGCTGTTTATATTGACAAGACCCTAGCATCCCAGCGCAATGGGGGGGGAGGGGGGGGGGGGGACAATTTGTGTTTTGTGACTGAGGTTAGTGAACAGTTACACACGGGGTTGTCCCGGAAACTGTGCGGAAGGTTCACACTTTCGGCAGTGAAAATGGAATGTTACAGCAGTTTTTACTGCTGCCCCTCTTAAAAGCCTCTTTACTGCCGCCAACTTTTGCCGCCGAAAGTTTGCTTCGAAGGATACCGAAACTAGGTGAACACTAAAATGGCTGTCATTCTAGAAGTTTTGGCGCCTCCTCTCTCTCCCCTCTCCCCCCCCCCCCCTCAAAATAATACATTTGGGGACACCCCTTCTCCCCTCCCCCAGCCATAGGGGCCTATACACCTTGTGTGTTTTCTAAGTGTAACTCATCATGGATGTTGACTGTGTCTTCTTTCATTTCAGATTTTGATTATTTCAACATTTTAAAGCTGCATGCAGCAACAAAAATGGAACAATAAATAAACAAACAGAACATCCCCTAGGGGAGGGAAGGGGAGGGGGAGGTGGGAGGAGGATAACTGTAATGACATTCATCGTGACTGGCCTTTCAGCTGTTTTGTCGAAAACTTTATCACGAAAATTCAACTTCTAAAGTTTTCATGCTTGTTTCTTTTTTTTCTTTTACATTTAGGCTATTAAAAACAACATTCATGAAAATGGTGAAGTCTTAAGCAGTTAATAACTTCTGATTTACCGTTCTTATAGGTTTGATTTGATTTGATTTGATTAATTCTTTTATATCGAGGATAATGGGATAAGCACTATTGCGCTTTTTTACATCAAGTCCCCGTGTGTATGCAGTTTTGTAAATGTCATCTGTTCCCACCGGCACACGATGGCCTACTCTTACGAGAAGCGGAACAGGATTTAACGTGTGCGCAAGATGTTCTGCGTGTGTTCGCACACGGGGTCTCGATTTAAAGTCTCATCCGAAGGACTTTTGGGAAGAGTGGAGTCGGCACTGATGTTAACTCCAGGAGAAAAATCTCGACCGGACTCGAACCTGGGTTGTCAAATTGCCAGGCAATGTTCTGACCACTAGGCTATCCGTCCCCCCTCAGAATCTCATTGAGTGTGAAGCTTCCACCCAGAGTAGTTTGGGTTTTTTTTTACGTCATATAACCTGCTGTCCTGTCCTAACTTTCTACTAGGCCTATAGGCCTTAGGCTAACAATGAAAGAGAGATAGGCCTAGGCCTAGGGCGAGAGACAAAGAGAGACAAAGAAACAGCGATCAACACCCTGGTCCCCCCCCATCCCACCCCCCCCCCCTCATAGTTCTGATCACCACCAGTAGCCTAAGCCCAGGCTACAGCCACATTGGCAAATAAAGCATCGTCTGCTACTAACGCAAAAAGCGCGGGAAAACGAGTCATTTGCATGGCCAGCCAGCCAGCCAGCTGACAGGGAAAGGCCACCACTGGGCTTTGCTTTGATTTGCCTGCGTGATGTGGAATTGGGGGATAAATTAATGGAAACTCCAGCCCTTTGTTCAGTTTTCATCTGGACGGCACAATCCATTAATAAATAATTCAAGCCAGTAAATCAAGCTTCCCCGTTGGCACAGATTGGAATTTTTGATATAACAAAATGTTGCGGTGGACTGAGGAATAATGTGAATCCCATCAGGACCGTTTTCTCCAAACAAAAAAAAAAGGGAGGGTTAAAACCGCAATGACATGATGATAGCCTACTGGGTATTAGGAAGGATTTAATCAGGTATTTGATCTAGCTTTAAAAGCGTTGATCATGAAAGTGATTAGGCCTATGGTGTCGTGTTGAATTACCTGTCTATTCAGTTCACTCACCCATTCCCACCTCACAGCGCAGTGCCACATGTCTATACAGTCATGCTTGCAAGTACACACCTTGATGATAATTTATACAACCCGTCAGCTTTATCTTTTGTCCAGATCAGACGTTG
The DNA here is from genome assembly GCA_030674155.1 of Stramonita haemastoma. Taxonomy (NCBI): domain Eukaryota; kingdom Metazoa; phylum Mollusca; class Gastropoda; order Neogastropoda; family Muricidae; genus Stramonita; species Stramonita haemastoma. Next base: position 12,840 of record JASPKP010006026.1, on the reverse strand, counting down.
GTGGGATTCCTACATGAAATACACACCCCCATGCTTACTTCTTTCCCCAAATCTGATGTGAGTGGGTAGATCTAGAGACCTACTGGGTCTTAATTTTATCTCGTAAATCCAAACTGTAAATAGCAAACCGAAAGGGAAAATGACGTAGCTGCCTTCAATGATTCATCAACGGTTTGGGCCATTGCGATAAAAGAATGATTCGGGACAGTGCAGAGGAAAGAAACGTGACTTCCGCACTACCTGTGCTTTAGTCACAGTCAGTCACGACACGACACGACACGACAGGACACGACCCTTTCTCAATATCTCTCCTGAGAGGAACTGCTCTGTCAACATCGGCCAAATCACGAGAGGTGTGGGACGAGAGAAAGAAAGAAAGAAAGAAAACGAAACTTTAAAAAAAAGTCTAAGACTATGTGTTATCCCTGTTCCCTGTTAAGCCCTCCAAATCACATGCATCGTGTGTCTACCCGATGTATTTCCTCGACCGGGTTCGAGTCCGGTCGAGGAAATTTTCTTCCTGGAGTTAACATCAGTGCTGACTCCACTCTCCCCAAAAGTCCTTCGGATGAGACTTTAAACCGAGGCCCCGTGTGCGAACGCACGCAGAACATCTTGCGCACACGTTAAATCCTGTTCCGCTTTTCGTAAGAGTAGGCCATCGTGTGCCGGTGGGAACAGATGACAATATTTATAAAACTGCATACACACGGGGATCGGATGAAAAAAAGCACATGATTGCTTATTCTGTTATCCTCGATATAAAAGAATAAATAAATAAATAAATAAATAAAAATACCCTCAAAATCACATGGTTTGTCTACTACTCAAAATCACGTTTGTCTACTACTCAAAATCACATGGTTTGTCTTAAGATGTTGCAATTGAAGTTTGTGTGCCCAAGTTATGAAGCATTTGTACAGTGCGTGATATAAGACAGATTGATGTAGATAGTCAAGTTACTTGTAAATAAATAAATAAATAAAGTTACTTCTTCTCCCTGACAACCTGATCAATGCATCTATTGTATTGTACAGCATTGTACTGTACTGTATTGTGTATAGTATTGTATTGTGTTTTATAGTATCTTGCATTGTGTTGTACTGTATTGGTCTGTATTGTGTTGTATACAGTGTTGTATTGTGTTGTACTGTATTGTGTTGTACTGTATTGTGTTGTTCTGTATTGTATTGTACTGTATTGTGTTGTACTGTATTGTGTTGTTCTGTATTGTATTGTACTGTATTGTGTTGTACTGTATTGTGTTGTTCTGTATTGTATTGTACTGTATTGTGTTGTACTGTATTGTGTTGTTCTGTATTGTATTGTACTGTATTGTGTTGTACTGTACTGTATTGTATACCAGCCTCAATCATGGCAGATTTGTCTGCATGAAACTCTGGAATTGTCTCATCTCCATGTGTGTGTGTATGTATGTATGTATGTATGTATGTATGTATGTATGTATGTATGTATGTATGTATGTATGTATGTATGTATGTATGTATGTATATATACATACATATATCTATGTATATATATATATATATATATATATATATATATATATATATATATATATATATATATATATATATATATATATATATATATATATATATACATACATAGATATATGTGTGTGCCAACGACAACTCCTGTTGTCGTGGGTTCTTGGAAGTGCCCTGAATCAGTGCTACACACGGGACCTCGGTTTATTGTCTCACCCAAAAAACTGTCTACCACCCAAACCATCCCTCAAGCTCTAGAGGAGGGGGGGGGGGGGTAAAATGTAGGGTCAGGCGGGGATGGAGCCTGCACTTTTCGCTTTCTAGACAGATGCCTTACCTGTAGACCACCGCTCCACCCAGTTTAAAATTAAAGTGAGATATGGCTGACTCCTAGTCTTTCCAGAACTTCTTCAAGCTGTCTGCATACAGAAAGAAAGACCCGTGACAGGTGGATGGAAAATATTGCTACTTTATAAGTTTATCTTGAGTGTTCTTGAAAATGACACATAGGCTACACAGCTGATAACACTCTCTACTGCTCAAGGCTCCTTAAAGAAAGGTTGGAGGGTTTTTTTTTCTTTCTTTCCTTGGTTAGAGCTCCAAGGTTTACCAATGGTGAGACTTTTTGCGTATGTAGCCCCCACCCCCCACCCCCCCACCCCCTCCTTATCTTTAGGGTAGCCGGATTCCAACTTCGGAAATACAATTAGGACTCAAACCTGCCGATGTTACCAGGACAGTCAGGAGGTACTTCCCTACTCTTTCCGATTTTTAACTGTCATGGGTTTGTTTTTTTTGCTGTGATAATTTGTTATGTGCATAAGTCTGTAAGCACGCCAGTCTGACTGGTTTAGAGTCTCCGAAAGACTTGACACTCAGTTCGACTTTCCCCGTCAAACTGGGAGGAGAGGGCAAGGTTGGGAATCGAACCCAGAAGCTTATGGTTTGCTTGAGAGGCAGGGCAACGTCTAAACTGTCCTGCCACCTTCCTTCTTGGCAGCAAAAAAAAAGAAAAAAGAAAGAACTCCTCGTCTTGAGTAGAGATTTCGCAAGCGTAGAACATCTTCCAGTAGCTAAATTATCTTCCTGTCAGTGAACAAAATGGTTCTTAGGATTGACTAAACTCAAACTGCGTAGAACTAGTTGTACACACACGCAAACACCCACAAACACGCGCGCGTGCACACACACATACACAATCGCACAAAACACACACGCACGCACGCACGCACGCACGCACGCACGCGCGCGCGCGCACACACACACACACACACGGTATAAACAGAAGACAAAAAGTATCTACAAAGCTGCATGCACACAGGAACTGGA
>JASPKP010006026.1:0-5000 GCA_030674155.1 Stramonita haemastoma | reverse complement strand
AAAGTTAGGAGAAAACAACCAAGCTGTGTGGTGTAATTCGAGTTCATCAGAGACAGACAGAGAGTGGGCGGAATGATTGAAACGAGGGATTCTGACCACTATGTTGAGACTAAAAATGGAAAATAGTTATGTTTAGAGTCTCTTTCTATGTGTGTGTGTGTGTGTGTGTGTGTGTGTGTGTGTGTGTGTGTGTGTCTGTGTGTGTGTCTGTGTGTGTGTCTGTGTGTCTGTGTGTGTGTATTACAGATGTGTGTGCGCGTGCGTGCATGTGCGGGTGCGTACGTGCATCTGTCTGTCTGTCTGTCTGTCTGTCTGTCTGTCTCTCTCCGCATTGATAGTTCCTGTAGTTGATACCTCCTGGGGCTAGCTCACTCAGGTATCAGTAGGAACTTTACATACAAACAAGCCTCTCTATTACTCACTCACAAACACAAACACACACACACACACACGCGCACACACACGCACACACACATATATAATTATATATACACATGCAGGCACACATACATACATACATACATACATACATACATACATACATACATACATACATACACACGCACACACACACATATATAATTATATATACACATGCAGACACACACACACACACACACACACACACACACACACACACACACACACACAACACACACACACACACACGCACACATAGAGGAAATCCAGAATTCAGATATTCATTCTTATTAGGCTACAGCCCCCTTACGAACAAATCAGCCAAAAATTCCAAACAAAAAACTCCAAACCAACCAACAAACAATAAATCTTGACCAGAATAGACACGAAGGAAATAGAGTCTACGACATTTCGTTAGAGTTCAAAGTACGTTTATTTTTTTCCCCTTCACAGTTTTGCATAAATCCTGTGCTAAATTAAGCACACAGCTTTTATTTTCAGTTGACATCAATAGATATTTTCAAACAAAACTTCGTTGCGTATACTTTTTTTCTTTGGTGGTGGTTAGGGCGCGGGGGGGGGGGGGGGGGGGGGGGGGGGCAGGGGGGGGGGGGGGTAAAGTCTTATAGGAAGATGAGAAGGGTATCATTAAAAAAAGAAAAAACCTCTTATCTTCTTTTTTTTTTTTTACTTGACACAATGGGCATGACATATTGGCTGCACACACAGACAATCGTGTGTGTGTGTGTGTGTGTGTGTGTGTGTGTGTGTCTGTCTGTCTGTCTGTCTGTCTGTCTGTCTGTCTGTGTCTGTGTGTCTGTGTGTGTGTGAGTGTGTGTGTGTGTGTGTGTGTGTGTGTGTGTGTGTGTGTGTGTCTGTGTGTGTGTGCGTGTGTATGTGTGTGTGTCTGTGTGTGTGTCTCTGTGTGTGTATGACAGACAGACAGAGATAGGCCTAGAGACAGAATACCCAACTCACAAACCTTACAACAGACCACCAGTACCTATCTACTGACATAAGACGTTAATTTATTGAACCCCCCCCCCCCCCCCCCTCATACACACACACACCATCCCTTGTTTTCCTTTGCACTCACATCGCCACAAAGGTAGCCATTGGCTAGGCCTACTCCAAGTTCGGGGGGGGGGGGGGGGGGGGGGGGAAGGACTTCATGGGCTCAGTCTCTGTGAGTCACACTCTGACAGACAAAGAAAGAACGAACCAACAAAGCTGACCACAACCCGCTGATAGCGAGGCGAAGAGGATGGGGCCTAGATAAAATGCTGACTGTTCGAAACTGGACAACAGGCAGGAGTCCATTGTTAGGGGGTTCTTTGTTTTCAACATTCACTACGCCTGTCATCTCAGAAGGTTTTAAGTCTTGATCTTTCCAATGTGAGATGATAATTATTGATAGCGTCACGTTCGGAACCCATTTTGAGTTTTATTTATTTATTCTTTTATATCGAGGATAATGGAATAAGCACTCATGTGCTTTTTTACATCCAGTCCCTGTGTATTTTTGTAAATCTTGTCATCTGTTCCCACCGGGCACGCGATTGCCTACTCTTACGAAAAGCAGAACAGGATTTAAGTGTGCCCAAGATGTTCTGCCTGCGTTTGCACACAGGGCCTCGGTTTATAGTCTCATCCGAAAGACTTTTGGGAGAGTGGAGTCAGCACTGATGTTAACTCCAGAGGAAAAATCCTCTCCAACAGGAATCGAACGGGGTGGTCAAATCTGACCGGTAGGCTATCCTGCCATCAACTCGGAAGGTTAAAAGTCTTGATCTTTCCAATGTGATCTGATATTAATTATTGATAGCGTCAGGTTCGGAACCCATTTTTGAGTTTGTTCTGTTCATGTGTTGGAGTCTGGTAGAGTCATCTGCAATCATCGCTATTATTAACTCTGGAAATTTCTACATAGGTCCGGGCGCGGCACGTTTTTGCTATAGGAATACAAGAGATTAGTCAGCTTCCTATGAAAATTCTATGAATTATCAACCCCCGTTTTTAGAGTTAGTGCGAGGAAGTGTGTGTAAAAGAACCAAAAAAGGAAGTAGCAGAAGCAAGAACAAGGGAGCAGAAAATGAATGATGACTAAGTGATGTAGAAGCAACAGGAGGAAGGCGAATGATAGCCTGTCTCAAGGTGACTGTATGGTGTAGAAGCGAGAGGAGAAAGGTCACGGCAGCTTATCTCAAGTTGACAGTAAGCAAACACAACTGTTCCTCCTGTATCACACACTGTGTTTATCACTCATCGTGAGGTCACATGATCGCTGACGTCACCCTAGTGCAATATCCAAATGTTTCCTTCCCCCTTTTTCCCCTGAAAAAGACCAGAAACGCTGACGTGACCACTGCTGAGGTGAGAATGTCGAGTTTATGAATAATATGATGTATTTAAGGTGCCGGTAATGTCATCATTAACCAGCTTCAGTACCATGGAAAATATCACCTTCACCTATCCCGTACGTAGTCCCAAAGACCGTGGGGGCACCATTGAAGATTTTGCAACCAGCTTCCTCCACTTTCCATCCTCTGTTTTCTGTAACAAATTGTTCCATACAAGGCCAGTCCACTCTCTGATGATGTCTTCCCATCATTTTCTCTGTCTGAGTCTTCGTCTCCCTCCTTGTACTGTTCCCTGTGGGGCAGTTTTGGCCAGTCCAGATGTTCCTGGGATGTGCCGTACCACTTTAGCTTGCGTTTTTTTCACTGAAGTCAGGAGGAGCTCTTCATAGTCAGATGGTGTTGTTAATTCTGGGTTTCGCTTCCTCATGAGTGATGTGAACTCTGTATGAAATATCAAGGAGTTGCGAAAGCATCTCATCATAAAACTTATATAACACTCCTGCGAAACCGACATAAACCGGGTTTGCGCTGTATTTTTGTATTTTGTACCACTTTATGTCACAGCAGATTTCTCTGCATGAAATTCGGGCTGCTCTCTCTCCCGGGGAGAAGGGCGTTGCTACAAGTGCAGCGCCTACCCATTTTTTTTTCTTTTTCCTGTCTTCAATTGTACGTGTTCCCCTACTATCAGAATGGCTTTTTTCTACAGAATTTTGCCATGGACATCCCTCTTGTTGCCGTGGGTTCTGTAGGCCTACTGAATCCGAAGCAGGAACCTCGGTGTTGTCTATGTACTGGCAGGCAATCAGTAGGCCCTATGGGTACAAGGAAAGTGCAACAGTGTAATAAGTTCGTAAACTTACCTGATTTCAAATCGTCACTGTTCATTTTTAATCAAAGTTAATTCCAAAGGTCATGCAAGAACGATTAGTAAATGGGAGATGGGGGTTTTTTTGTTTGAGGAAGAAAATAGTTCTTTTCATTTGAAGAGAGAGAGAGAGAGAGAGAGAGAGAGGAGAGAGAGAGAGAGAGAGAGAGAGAGAGAGAGAGAGAGAGGTGGGTGGGTGATCCAGTGAGGATTGGGCTTATTTACTGGAAAGTTTCATTTTGTCTCTTCGAAGAAAACTATCTATACTTCATGAAGTCGAAACTTTCTATTTAAAAAAATGTAAAAAGAAGAAAAAGGAAAGAAAAAAGATAAAAACAAACAAAAAAACCTTAAAAAACGAAACAAAACAAAAAAAAAACAATACAACACGTAAATTTTTACTGTTACGTGAACTTAACGTTATTTCCATCCTACACAAATTACAGCGCAGAATTTTTTTTTAAAAAAGGAAACAAAACAGATCAGACCACCAGTACTGTTGATGTAGTCTGGCATTGTGTTTGAAAACGCATTAGGAACGGATGATAGAATTGACAAAACTGCATTTGCACGGGGATAGGATGTAGAAAAACAACCTACATGAATGCTTATTCCATTATCCCCGGAATAAAAGAATGACTATAAATAAATAGATAAATAAATAAACAGAGACTACATATGATAATAACCGGGACTGATGCCAAACTAGTACAGATTGCATACATTAAAGCGTAGAACTGAAGGAATCTAGCTTTTTCACCCTTAAGCATGAATTCTTATTACGAAAAGCACTGCACTTATACAACTTAATAAGTGTTATCTGTAGCCAATCATACGTTCACCTGTAGCTGGGTTTTTTCTTCGTCGAAAGCTCAGACAACAACTATTGTTGTCCTATCATATGATCGAAAATGCGTTGTACTGCCGTTAAGCGCCTGACAAGTCAGGCCCAGCACACCCAACTTCGGCATGGGAGAGAATTGTTATCTTTCAAGTCTTTCTCGGAAAAAAAAGGCAGGAGAATAGACCTTACTATAAGGCAGAAAGAAGACAAGGAGGAGGTGACGGGAAGAAAAGGAACAAGGTAGAAATAAATAGAGGGATAGACAAGAGGGAATTCCTGGCTCATACTTTCCAGAAGGTGGGGATGCTATTTATACTGACACACCCCTCAGCATCCCCACAGGGTTTTGAAACTCTTAGTATTTTGAAGAAGTGTGATGAAATGGGGCAAATATGATTACCTATTAAAAAAACAAACAAACAGAAAACAAACCGAAAAAAACTATGAATAGATTTATCATTGTCCTAAGAATGATCGAGTAGTGGTTTTTGGCACTGAATATTTTTAA
>JASPKP010006025.1:12500-14882 GCA_030674155.1 Stramonita haemastoma | reverse complement strand
CACACCCACACAACCACACCACCACCACCAAACAACCCTCCCACACTCCCAAACACAGCCTGTCTCTAAAGGCGGCATGAAAAGTGAAGCAGAGGGCACAGTAGGCAGGCAGGAAGAGGGCACAGGATTGCAGAAAATGGCACATGACTCTCCTCCACCACCCCCTCCACCACCCCCTTCACCACCCCCTGCTGTTGCTGCTGCTGCTGCGTGTCCCCGTGAGACCTTCCCACAGCGGCTGCAGCACTGCGCTTTGCAGCAGCATCACCAGCGTGGTCAGAGGAACGTACGGCATCACCAGCATACACACTCTGCAGTGGTTCTCTTCATCCTCCTCCTCTTTCGTGTTCTCTGCTGCGGTGTGTCTCAACAGCCAGGGATTGTGGTTCGTTCCTCGTTGGTGAATGTTGTTGAGGGCGCAACGTTGTTTGCGCTTCTTGGTCGGTGATGTGGTCAGGGTTCTGTAAGGTTGTATTCGCTGGTAGTTTCAGGTCAGGTTTCGTTTTTTGTATCCTGGAGATCGACTGTGTTTGTGTGGACGCGATTAGCCGTTGCTAAGGAGACTGGCTTGGCTTCGGTTACCGTTCTTGTTTCGTTGGGTTGCATGCCATAAATTCGAATAATGCTTTTCCTCAAACGCCAGACTTGCAAGGTGATGTACAGAAGTAAGGGCAAATAGAAAACACAGTACTGGGCTTCGGAATAAAACGTGAGAAATCCCCACGCGTTTCGGATGTCTCTGTGCAGACCGTCAGTGATCACGCCTCTTATGACAACGGGTTGCACGGCAGACGACACTTTATGACTTAAACCTACCAGTAGTTCAGAAGAAGTGTTCCTTTCAGAATGCGGCACTACACCGAAATCGTACCCAGAGGGCTTCTCCTGGTTGAACTCACGGTACAACACAAGATAGGGAGACACCAGAGAATTGAACAAAGACCCAACCAACTCTCCTACAGCCACCGTCCACAAGTAAAACCCAAGAAACGACACGAAGATCGACACGGATTTAGACACCCACCTCCCCACCTTCTTGCTCAAGCTCTCCTTTCGAGCCGGGGCCTCAAAACAGGCCCGCTGTCGAGCCTCCTCCTCCTCTCTTCCCGAGGTCTGACCTCTGGGGTCCTCCTGGCTCTGGAGATAGAGAACGGAGGCACGGACCATGAGCAGAGGAGCGAGCAGCTTGAAGAAGCGGTAGAGCAGCACGTCCAGCAGCTCACAGCTGTAGCCGGTCAACAGGAAGAAGAAGAGCAGCTGCAGCCCCCCCTGACCCCACAGCAGCACTATCACCACCGCTCTGCGGACCTCGCGGCTCCAGGGGGGGTGGGGTCGGCACAGGTGCACCACCGCCCTCCTCCCCAAGGCTGCCAGAGCCAGCAGTAGCAGAGCCATCGCCCACAGCAACCACCAGGCAGCATCCATCTGCAAACAGTATAGTAAGGCGTTGTGTGTGTGTGTGTGTGTGTGTGTGTGTGTGTGTGTGTGTGTGTGTGTGTGTGTGTGTGTGTGTGTGTGTGTGGTTGAGTGTTTTGTGGACAAAGGAGGAGTGGTGAGAAGGAGAGGAGAAGGAGGAGGAGAGGAGGGGAGAAGGAGGAGGGGGAGAAGGAGGAGGAGGGAGAAGGAGGAGGAGGGAGAAGGAGGAGGAGGAGAGAAGGAGGAGGAGGGAGAAGGAGGAGGAGGGAGGAGGAGAGGAGGAGGAGGAGGAGGAGAAGAAGAAGAAGAAGGATGATGATGATGTGATGATGATGATGATGATGATGATGATGATGATGAGAAGGAGGAGGAGGAGAGGAGGAGGAGGAGGAGAGAGGAGAAGAAGGAGGAGGAGGAGAGGAGGAGGAGGAGGAGGAGGAGGAGGAGGAGGGAGGAGGAGGAGGAGGAGGAGAAGAGAAGAAGAAGAAGAAGAAGAAGAGAGAGGAGGAGGAGGAGGAGGAGGCGGAGAGAGGAGGTGAGGATGGAGAAGATCAATAAAGTAGATGAGACGAGTAGAATGAGGTATGATGAGATCGAGTGATGGTGATGAGGACTGTGCGTCATGTGGGGTGAGAGAGAGTCATGTGATTCATGATGAGCGATGACGATGGTATGATGATATGCACGACAAAATGATGGTATGACACGACATGAGTACAATGACGACGACGCGATTGAAACTCATGACACGGTCGACGACATGATGATGATAAATGACGACGATGATAATAGACGACGATGTGATAATGACGACGTCATGATGACGATGATAATGGTGATCATAAAGGGAGGAGGAGAATATACGACCGACGTCGATTGAAGAGACCAAAAATAGACAAAATCACAAAGAAAAAACCCAGCACTCATTCAGTATGAAATGCTATCATTACACGTATGCATACATTA
>JASPKP010006025.1:0-7500 GCA_030674155.1 Stramonita haemastoma | reverse complement strand
AGGAAAGGGGATGTTGCATATAACATGCATTTGCTTTCCCACATAAAATATTAAAGTAGCTGTACACATTCACTCTATACTTGGTTTAATACATCTTTTTTGAGGCCTTGCTTCATCTGTAACAAAACTCTTTTTATATACTTTTTTCTGTTAAACTTGATTTTTGTCGTTATTGCTATTCTGTTACCTCTGTTTTAGTATTAATGAAGATACTCAAGATAAAATGTAACTCTACACCGTTTTTTCCAAAACAAAACAAAAATCCCTTGCAAGATAATTGAAATATTGATATGTGTAACACAATCATAATGTCAGAAGGCTACACACTATATTGGCATTGAACATTTTGTTGTTTGTTTTTCGCTTTAACATCTTCCACTTTAAATGATATTGGATGATAAATGAACGTCCTGTATTGATGAAGATGTATGTGCTTTATGAGTGAATATAACCTGCAATGCAAGGTTAAAAAAAAAAAAGAAAAAAAAAAAAGAGGAAAAACACCTGTCTAGAAAACTAAAAAGTACGGATTTCAAGTGTGTGGTGGTTCGATCCCCGTTTACAGTTGTGCCCGAAACTTTTCCCCCAACCACTAGACCGTGAGTGGTGGTCTGGGTGCAAGTCTTTCGGATGAGACAATAAACCAAAGTCCATGTGTGAATAATCATTCAGAGCACTAACAGAACCCACGGCCACAAGAGAGCTGTCCCGGACAAAATTCTGCAGAAAAAAGCCACTCTGATAAGGAAAAACAATTACAGTTGCAGGAAAGAAAAGAAAAGAAAAACAAAATGGGTAGGCGCTGCACTTGTGGTGACACGCTCTCCCAGGGTAGAGCAGCCCGAATGTCACGTAAATAAGTCTGCCGTGACTTAAAGTGGTCTACAATACAATACAAAACAACACAATACAATACAATATCGTGTGATAGAATTGCGAAGAGCTTTTCAAGAGAGAGAGAGAGAGAGAGAGAGAGAGAGAGAGAGAGAGGAGAGAGAGAGAGAGAGAGAGAGAGAGAGAGAGAGAGAGAGAGAGAGAGAGAGAGAGAGGAACTTAAACTTTTGTTTTTTTCATTCTTTCTTACTCCCCCCTACACCCCCCCTTACGCCCTCCCCCCACCTCATCCCCCCGTCCCTTTATTCTAGGTTACTACTACAATGTAAACAAGTCATGACAAAAACAAAAACACCTCCACCCACCACCACCCCCTAAAAAAACGACCATGCAAGGCTGGTGGCCATTTTGGACGACACATGGCCGGCCCTCAGTTTGCTGTAGGTTTGAGGGCGGTATTGAGCGAGGGACACATCTGCCGGGGTTTGTTTTCTACATCACTGGTGTCTTCTGTCAACTTTAACCACACAGGACCCCCCAAAAAAATCAATGGAGATTTGTTTTCCAGCTGTGAATATCCAGGCTACGAACTGTGCTTCAAAACCAAAGCCCCTCCCTCCTCCCTCAGTGCATCCAAGTTGTCTACTTTGACTTTTTTTTATTTTATTTTTATTTTTAAAAGAAGTCAATGCACGCCATGTGGAGTTCCCCTTTGGCGCTTTTGTCAACATAGACATGCATACTTAGAAGCCCAGTCAGCACGGTTTTTTTTGTTTGTTTCTTTGTTGTTGTTGTTGTTTTAGTTTTTGACGGTAGATAGGGCCTAAGCTGATTCTTCCCTTTTTTTGTTTTTCTATTTTTTTTATTTCGAGGATAATGGAATAATCACCCGTGTGCTTTTTTTTACATTCAGTTCCTGTTTGCACACGGTGTTGTACATTTTGTCATCTGTTCCCACCGGGTCACAATGGCCTTCCCTTCCCAAAAGCTGAACAGGTTTTGACATGCGCGCAAAATGTTCTACGTGCATTCGCAGGCGGGATCTCAGTTTATAGTCTCATCCGAAGGACTCTTGGTGAGAATGGAGTCGGCACTGAGGTTAACGAGGGGAGGGGGGGGGGTTCAAACCCGGGTCAGCAATGCGCAATGCTCTTCCCACCAGGACATCCAGTCTTGTCGATTCTGCCGTGTGACTGAGGGTGATACACGGGGTCCGCACACCGAGAGAAAGGCGGGAAAAGAGTCAAAGAATTTTTCCTTGACAGCGAGAGAGAGAGAGAGGGGGGGAGGGAGAGAGAGAGGGGGGGAGGAAGAGAGAGAGAGAGAGAGAGAGAGAGAGGGGAGGAGGAAGAGAGAGAAGAGAGAGGGGGGGGGGAGGAGAGAGAGAGAGAGAGAGAGAGAGAGAGAGAGAGAGAGAGAGAGAGAGAGAGAGAGAGAGAGAGAGAGAGAGAGGAGAGAGAGAGAGAGAGAACGGACTGGTGTGGGTGTGTGTTGCTTACAGTTACATCTGATTGAGCATAGAATACTTTCTCAGGGGACAGTTTCCCTACTTCACAAGGGACGGTTTCCCTACTAACAACTGTGTCTTCTTCGTATACTTAAGTAGCCACATGTTAGGTTTCAAATACAAAATTGTAATTATTCAGTATTAAGACTTGATTTCACATTCATTACATGCCAATAATTTTTTTTTTTATTACACCACAATGATTCATTACATGCAAAATAGTATCAGTGCAAATATCACATATTATAACGTCTAAGGTGATTGTGTGTGTTGTGTCTGTGGTGTGTGTGTGTGTGTGTGTGTTGTGTGTGTGTGTGTGTGTGTGAGAGAGAGAGAGAGAGAGAGAGAGAGAGAGAGAGAGAGAGAGAGAGAGAGAGAGAGAGAGAGAGAGAGAGAGAGAGAGAGAGCGCACACACACGCACGCACACACACACACACACACACACACACACACACACACACACACACACACACACACACACACACACCACACACACACACACACACACACACACTTTCTTTTGTTTGGGAAGCTAGGAGGGTGGGTGGGTGACGGACACCCTTGGTTAATCTTTCGAAAAACGGGAACATGTTGACAAGATCGAGCGGGAATGTGAGCCTGCTATTAGACACTGTGTGTGTGTGTGTGTGTGTGTGTGTGTGTGTGTGTGTGTGTGTGTGTGTGTGTGTGTGTGTGTGTGCGTGCGTACGTGTACGTGTACGTGTACCTCCGCGCTTAATATGCGAGTGCATGCATGCATACGAGCGTGTATATGTATGAAACTGTAAATACAGCCTTCAGATAATCATGGCAAACTACAAATACCTCAAGTAGATCAACACTGTCATCACACAACTATATTACTGCATGCTGATCAGTCAAAAAGATAAAAGAGTTCTCATAACCTATGCCGTCGTAGGGGAGCGAGGCATCAGAGACCTCAGCTTTTCCTGGGGCCAGCATGTTGAGGGCGGCGCCCATCTCCTCTCCCTCGCTACTTTACCTTCCCTGACCCTCAAGAGGGCAGGTAGGTACCCATTTACAGCTGGGTGAACTGGGGGACTGTACTGAATGAAGCCAAGGCGCATGAACGGTCGCCTATCCGAGAGGTTAGGCTACCACGCTGTATGACGGCTTAACCTCGCATTAGATTTTGCCTTCTGTTTCCATCTCCTGTCTGTCCCTGTCCTCAACATCCCCTTTGCCCTGCCAAAGTGTATAACCTAACCTTTATGAGTGTGTGTGTGTGTGTGTGTGTGTGTGTGTGTGTGTGTGTGTGTGTGTGTGTGTGTGTGTGTTTGTGTGTGTGTGTGTGTTTGTGTGTGTGTGTGTGTGTGTGTGTGTGTGTGTGTGTGTGTGTGTGTGCGCGTGCGTGCGTGTGTGTGTGTGTGTGTGTGTTTTATTTTTTATTTATTTTATTTTTATTTATTCTTTTAATATCGAGGATAATGGAATAAGCACTCATGTGCCTTTTTTTTTTACATCCAGTCCCGTGTGTATGCAGTTTTGTAAATGTCATTTGTTCCCACCGGCACACAATGGCCTACTCTTACGGAAAGCAGAACAGGATTTAACGTGTGTGCAAAATGCTCTGCGTGCGTTCGCACACGGGACCTCGGTTTATAGTCTCATCCGAAGGACTTGTGTGTGTGTGTGTTGTGTGTGTGTGTGTGGTGTGTGTGTGTGTGTGTTGTGTGTGTGTGTGTGTGTGTGTGTGTGTGTGTGTGTGTGTGTAACTAGCGCCCAGACCATCACTCATGGTCCAATGGATGGGGGAACAATTTCGGGCCTAAACGGGGCTCGAACTACCGCACACTCCGACCCGAACTTTTCGCTTTCTAGGCAGGCGCGTTGCCTCAAGACCACCACCGCTCCACTTATTGCAGCAAGCGCACTGATCAAGGCTTAGCCGTCCGTTTTAATGACTCTATAATCAATCTACACGACTTGACTAGCACTGAAAATAAGTGCTGCCCTGAGTGATAGCTTGTAAAATATCCGTTTTATTCATTACATGTCATGTGTAGCATTTCGTGTTTCCCCTTGTGGGGGTTTCTGAAACAGCATTGATCTTGGCTTTCGTCTTTGATTTAGAGATGTCATTGAAACGGTTTTGTGACGGGTTTGTGGTTGTAATGCAGGATGTATGCTGTGTTGTGTTGTGTTGTGTTGTGTTGTGTTGTGTTGTGTTGGGTTGGGTTGGGTTGGGTTGTGTTGTGTTGTGTTGCATTGTGCTGTGTTGTGCTGTATTGTGTTCTATTGTATAGTACTGTACCGTATCGCATTGTTCTGTATTGCATTACCATGTGCTCTTATGTATTGCATCACCAGTATTGTGCTGTACAATATTGTATCGTGATGTCTTGTATTGTATTGTACCGAATTGTAATGTGTTGTATAGTATAGTATAGTAGTAGTATAGTATAGTATAGTATAGTATAGTATAGTATAGTATAGTATAGTATAGTATAGTATAGTATAGTATAGTATAGTATAGTATAGTATAGTATAGTATAGTATGGTCTGGTCTGGTCTGGTCTGGTCTGGTATAGCATAGCATAGCATAGCATAGCATAGTATAGTATAGTATAGTATAGTATAGTATAGTATAGTATAGTATAGTATAGTATAGTATAGTATAGTATAGTATAGTATTACATAGCATGACATTGTATTGTATCATGTTGTATTGCAGTGTTTTGTATTGTATTGCATTGTATTGTGTGCCGCTAACAGTCATGGCAGATTTTTCTGATGATATTCAAACTGCTTTACCAGGAAGAGTGCATCGCCACAAGTCTAGCGCCATATCTTTCCACATTGTGTGCATGTTTCTCAAACGAGAATACTGTCAAGAATATCATTTGTCTTACCTTTTGATGTGCCTTTTCCCGACAGAATTCTACCAGTGACAATTTTCCTGTCAGCATGGCTTGGTTTTTGTTTGGTTGGGGTTTTTTTTTTAACGTAAGCTAAATTTTTTTTATTGCACACGGGACCTCCGTTTATCGTTGCATCCAAAAGACAAGTACCCAGACCACCAGCCATGGTCTGGCAGACGAGACAGGGGGACAGTTCAGACGGGGGTCGAATCTAGAGAATGGATGATACCATCCCTCTCCTTCGTTCTCTTTTCCGCCTCTATTTATTCCTCGGCTAGAGCTCCGAGGTTCGCCAATAATGAAATTTTAAGTATGCGACCGTTTTTGCCCACCATGAAGGTAGGCTTATTCCAACTTCAGGGATGTAATATGCTGCGTATGTTCGTTCCATAACCCATCGAACGCTGACATGAATAATGAGACCTTTAACGTGCATATTTCTGCATGTGTGTAGGCACGAATGGAATTATTTATTTATTTATTTATTTATTTATTCTTTTATATCGAGGATAACAGAATAAGCAATCAAGTGCTTTTTTTCACCCGGTCCCCGTGTGTATGCAGTTTTGTAAATATTGTCATCTGTTCCCACCGGCACACGATGGCCTACTCTTACGAAAAGCGGAACAAGATTTAACGTGTGCGCAAGATGTTCTGCGTGCGTTCGCACACGGGGCCTCGGTTTAAAGTCTCATCCGAAGGACTTTTGGGGAGAGTGGAGTCAGTACTGATGTTAACTCCAGGAAGAAAATTTCCTCGACCGGACTCGAACCCGGGTCTTCAAATTGCCATGGAATGGAGGCACAAGCAGGGCTGCATATAGTTAACCCTAAGAAATCGACCAAATCGCCGCCCTAAATTCACCAGACACCGCCAAAGATTCGAACCCACGACTTCATGGATCCACGGAATCGAAGTCGAACGGTCTTAACCATTCGGCTATAGCATCCGCGGTCTATCTTAAAAGAAAATAATACCGTTTCCTTTTGCCAGGCGGGAGGGGGGTGTCTAAAGTTGACCAAGCACTGGCCTGGTTGTGAAGTGATGTGTGTGTTGTTGCCTGTGTGTTTTCGCCATCGTGGTCGATGTTGCACGTGCGCGTAGTTTTCTTGTTGGTGTAGGGGGGACAGGGCAAAGCCAGATGTTGACAGAGTCTTAGCTGGTGACAGTGTCAGTGTCGGTAGTACCTTGTAAAATACACAGCTGTGGTCCATGATTCGTTGCCTAACAAGAAAGCACATAGGCGGTAGCTGTGTTAGGCCTAGCAACGGCAACCCAGCCGGTGATGCAATCAATAAAGTTATAGACCCGTTTGCAGTTCCCAAGGACACGTGCATAGTAAAAAAAAAAAAAAAAAAAAAAAAAAAAAAAAAAACCAGCAACAACAAAAAAGCAAAAAACAAAACAAAACAAAAACAAAAACAGCAACAACAAAACAGCAAAAAAAAAACCCAAAAAAACAAAAAAAACTAGCAACAACCAAAAGCAAAAGACAAAAAAAAGCCAACGACAACAACAAAACAAACCATTAACAAACGAAACTAAAACAAAACAGGAACAACAACAACAAAACCAAGTAGAACAAGAAAAGACGATACATCATGTTGAAAAACAATGAACCAATATTGATCTTGAGTCTGAATTAACCCTTACGGAGAAATGAGGATTACAGAGTTGACAAAGTCCTTCTTTGAGGCTTCATTTAAATAACCGGTGTAGAGGCCAAAAGAGAAACTGCAGGGTTACGAAAAAAGAAAACTTCCAAATTATCCCCCTTCGTTCTTCTCTTTGATGTGGCTGAGACTGCCAAGGTAAAAAAAAAAAAGGTAAAGGTGTCCCATAACCTGGGCGGTAGTAGGGGAGCGGGCATCAGAGACCTCAGCTTCTCTAGGAGCCAGCATATTGAGGGCGGCGCCCATCTCCTCTCCCTCGCTGCTTTACCTTCCCTGACCCTAAAGAGGGCAGGTACCCATTTACAGCTGGGAGAATTGGGGGGGGGGGGGGGGACTGTACTGAAGCCAAGGCGCGCAAACGGTCACCCACCCAACTGGTGACCACGCTCGACACTGCTTAACATTGGGTGGGGGAAAGTGAGCGCTCTAGGGTAAAGCGAGACTACCAAAGGGAGTATATATTGGTCTTACTGCTTTGCTGCATGGATTGTTAAAAGATTGAATTTTAACTCATAAAGTTTGATTTAACTTACATTGTTTATCCTTTCTTTTTATTCTATGTTCCTCGTAAAGAAAAAAACATTCCATGAGCAAAATCATTAA
>JASPKP010006024.1:5000-7500 GCA_030674155.1 Stramonita haemastoma | reverse complement strand
CCTCTCTCTCTCTCTCTCTCTCTCTCCTGCCTGTCTGTCTGTCTGTCTGTCTGTCTGTCTCTGCTTTCGTGTCTCGCTGTATCTGTCTGTCTGTCTCTATCTCCCGCTGCCTCTGTCTCTCTCTCCCTCCCTCCCTCCCTCCCCTCTCTCTCTCTCTCTTGCTCTCCCTCTCTCTCTCTCTCTCTCTCTCTCTCTCTCTCTCTCTCTCTCTCTCTCTCTCTCTCTAGTCTTTCTGTCGTCTGCCTGTCAGTCTATCTGTCTGTCTCTGTCTGTCTCTCTGTCTTTCTGACTGTCTGTATGTCTCTCTGTCTGCCACTGTCTCTCTCTCTCTTTCTGTCTCTGTTTCTCTCACTGTCTGTCTCTCCCTCTCTGTCTCTGTCTCTCTGTCTGTCTCTGTCTGTCTGTCTCTCTCACTGTCTGTCTCTCCCTCTCTGTCTCTGTCTGTGTGTGTGTGTGTGTGTGTGTGTGTGTGTGTGTGTGTCTCTCTCTCTCTCTCTCTCTCTCTCTCTCTCTCTCTCTCTCTCTCTCTCTCTCTCTCTCTCTCTCTCTCTCCTCTCTCTCTCTCTCTCTCTCTCTCTCTCTCTGTAGCCTGAATTGCAGGCTATGGATTGTGAGTTATGTAGGGCTCTGCCGAGGCTGCCATTTCTTTAGCCCTATGTTGGGATAGCTTTGGGACACACCCTGACTTCAAGTCGATGAAAACACACACACACACACACACACACACACACACACACACACACACACACACACACACACACACACACACACACACACACACACACACACACACACACACACAGAGAGAGAGAGAGAGAGAGAGAGAGAGAGAGAGAGAGAGAGAGAGAGAGAGAGAGAGAGAGAGAGAGAGAGAGAATGGAAGTGGAAGTGGAAGTGGAGAATGTTTCATTAAAGGTAAAGGGAACAGCCAGAAGCTTTACACCAGGCCCTCAAGAAAAATAATAAAACAAACACGAAGAAGTATGTAAATATTACACACACCAATGAAAGCTATTAATAAACTATTCATGCCATCAACTACTCACATTACTAGTCAGTTAGTTAATAAAGCAAGCAATCAAGCAAGCGAGAGAGAGAGAGAGGGGGGGGGGGACTGTGGCGGATGGAACAAAAGATGTATCATGATTTGTCTCTTTTTGGGTCAGCTGCAAACACACACACACACACAACACACACACACACACATACACACACACACACACACACACACACACACACACACACACACACACACACACACATGCATACACGTATAGATACGAGCGCGTGCATACATAGACACACACCCAGAGAGGGAGAGGGGGGGAGAAAGAGAGAGAGAGACAGAGACAGAGAGAGAGAAAAGACCAGAGAGAAACGGCGGGGAAAGTCGATCAACGTCACCGTATTTTCGCTGTGCACCTGCTGATGTCTTCACTGTCTCCCTCGCCGGAAATGCAGCCTCCTTGCCATCTCATTCGCTTCACATTCCCGCTCTTTAAAAAAAACAAAAACACGCACACAAAAACAACTAAACCCAAAACCGGAAAGAAAGAAAAAAAAAGGATGAATCTGAAGTATATAACAGATCATGAGAACATAGAATTAATAAGACGTGAGAAAAAGGAAGAAGGAAGGAAATAAAGAGAGAAAGAAAAGAGGGAAGATAGTAAAGAATCGGGGCGTTTTGAACGATTCGAATATTATATATCAACTCTGACTCAGCTGTCTCCATCACCGCTGTCGATGGTAGGAGCTCCACGCAATAATACCGCCCGGGTTTTGCCTTATCATGTAAACAAATAACAAAGACGTGTGACAAAAAGGAAGAAGGAAAGAAAGAAAGTAGAGAAGGAAGAAAAGAGAATGTGGGTTTTAAAGAATGTTGTGTGTGCTTTCTTTTGTTTGTTGTTTACGTTTTCTCTTCTCTTAGGGTTGGGGAGAAGGACTTAGATCGTGTGTGGTTTGTTGTTATGAAGACCAAGAGGCGGGGGCGAGAGTAGATGGAGAGATGGGGGTGGGGGTGGGTGGATTATAAGATGGAAAGGGGGGGGGGGGGTAAGTTGGATCAGGGGAGGTAAAGGTGGGGATGGTGTTGGGTTTGCAACATAAACAGGGAACTAAACAATTGGGTTGAAATCTGAGAAACTGCTCCCATTCAAGAATCTTGATTTATTTTTTTTTTCATTCATTGTTTGTGCGTTTGCTTTGAATAATTTTAGTGATAAACTCCTCCGCGTTTTTCTTTACTCTCTACCCTCCTTTTGTTGGATTAGAGTTCTCCTTGTCTCGTTCTCTGTCCTCTCTGCTCTCCTGTCATCTGTCTCCTCTCTCTTGTCCTCTGTCTCGTCTGCCTCTCTCTCCTCTCTGTCTCTCTCATCTCCTTTCTCTCTCTCCGTCTCTCTCTGTCTCTCTCTCTTCTCTCTCTCCTTCCCTCGCTCCTCTCTCTCTCTCTCTCCTCTCTCTCATCTCTCTCTCTCTCTCTCCTCTCTCTCTCTCT